>OZ020249.1:2215305-2338081 GCA_963971285.1 Astropecten irregularis | reverse complement strand
AAGCTTGAATATTCTGCCTACCAGTTGTGGGGAACGTGTCCTTCATTGCAGTCAGCAGGGACTTGGCTGAATATTTCGGGTCTTGCACCAGTTCTTCCAACACGTTGGATCCAATGATGGGGTGATTCAGGGGGTCACTTGTCACCAGCACTGGATCCGACAAGGGCTTGTGGCCTCCAGCTGGCAGCTGAAACTCGACCTCAATGAAACCGCCATACAGCTTAGCGTTGTTAGCTGCCGTCACCATCAGGTCACTGGAGTCAAGCAAGTTAGTAACAGGGCTCATGGGACTCATGGGACTGGGCATGTTCTCTTTGACACAGGCAGAAGACACAAGGGAGACCTGTGCGCCGGTGTCCCGTTGCGGGCCGTTGCTCTTCCTCCTAGATAGCACTGGATGTTACATTTTTGGCCAACAAGCTTGATCTGTTGGAGGGAGACAATGCCATGACAGCAGCACGCTGGTGGATGTCCTGTGGGTTGAGAGCTGAATTGGGAGAACTGCGTTGGGGTCTATCACATAACAGGCGCAACTTATGTTGATTAAGGGCATTAACGGCGTCCCCTCCGCTTGCCCCTTTGGCGTTTCCCGGCTGCTTGGATTGTCGGCGTTGTCTGCAACCCCTCTGGAAGTGCCCCCTGACTCCCACAGATGAGGCAATGGTCGCACTCAGAACCCTTTCTAGCTTGACGGCAACTGTTTGCAGCCCCCTCTCCCGAGGGGGGGGCGGGAAGATCTCGGTTGCCTTTTCACTGGACTCGAATTTGTTGTCTGCCTGCTTGGTCGAAGTCTTGAGGGCAGATACCTCAGCCTGGATATGTTGAAGCTGCTTCATCAGATCACTTTGAGGTTCCACAACAGCCACGTCCTGCACCTTGTCTGCTGGTTTGGCCTTCTGCTGCTTGGCGAGCCCCACAATTCCGACGACCAGGAATTCCTTCCTTCCTGTTGGGCTAGCCTTTTTGGTGACTGGTGGATCGATGGGAGGGCTGGATGTTCCTAGGGTAATGGTCTCCAGGAATTTATGAAGGTCCTCGAAAACCTTCCGCCATCATCTTCCATCTCCTCAATGGCCTCACTGTGGAGGTAGCGGGTCACCCTGCGGATGAGGACCCGACGAGCACTGCTGTCATCAGTTGTTTGCCCGTTCAAGTCCTCGCACATCTCTTGCTCCCTCTGTAGTTGGCCTGTCCGTCCAACCACACTCTGTTGCAAAGCAAGCAGGCCCTGCCTGCATGGCTCTGCTACTCGTCCGCCTTGAAATCACTGGTTTGTCTCTCGTCTAGTCACTGGACCATCATCAGCTTAATCACGTCACTCCAGGTGGTGAAATGCATCAGTAATGGCCCTGACAAGATCGCCAGATTTGTTACCCTTTTCTCCGGAGGTAACGTTAGAATTTATTTTGGTGTCGGAATCCTCAAACAAGGCTATGTCATCTACAAGCTTGACTTCTGGATATCTTGAGCTGCGTCGAGGCAGTAAAGTTCTACAGTTTACGTCTGTTCTTGTTTTATTGCAGCTCTCATAACAAAGTCGATGGCCATGTAAACAATACCGTTAAAATATAACTAGGGTAAAGGCTTTAAGATGAGTAATGAGTGGGACACTGAGACATGTTGTTAGTCTTCCAAGCCTGCACATAACTTGTGACCAGGTTTATTATAATCATTCTCATGTCAAAGGTCATGAACTCCATGTAATTAGCATATTGGAACATCCTCTCTTTTGTGTTTGAAAGTGAACATTTCAGTGCAGTTTTAAGCTTGGAGTAGGCCTATTACTGGAAATACAGTCGTTTAAAGGTAGTATCATACTTTGGTAAGAAACCAAAACAGAAATGTTCACAGATTTACGTATAACTTACAGGGTATGAAGATGGTGGTGGTGGTAGAAACATACCGTTAAAATGTTTCCGCCTGAAATGGTGTATTTATCCAGAAATTAGTGAAACAACGACAGAAAATCTTTTTGATCTTTTAAAAGATAAAAGAGATAAGACTGAAGAAATACTGTCGTTTTTCACTGTTTTCTCAAAAAGTTGGCACCGTATGGGACTGAAATTTTCAAAGATGACTGTTACCATTTCTTCCTTGATATCTGTATTTCTTTGACAAAAACCAAAGTATGATATTACCTTTAACAACTCCAAGAATATTAGCAGTTTAGCATGTCTTTGCGGTTCCTTCGCAGTCGAACGCCCTTCTCTGTTTCTATTTCATCAAGAGCGTCTAGTGTCTTTCTCACAACTGCTTTCTCCCATTCTCGACAGCTCTGTTTGTTTTGCAGTTTTGTTGTAGTTTTTTGCTTGTCTGTCTTGCCTGCACCTTCATTTTCTTCTTCTCTTCTTCCAGAGTTTCTGCTCCTCTTGGCTGCGGGAGATTGCTTGTTGTTGTGGCAGTGTTGTTCTGGTTCGCCTACCACGTAGGCGTTGGGCAGGACTGCTGTCTACTCCCTGTTGGGGTGTGTTTCTTATCTCCAGTAATGCTGCGTATGGATCTTTGTGAGGTTTCGTGCACTTTTTCAGCATCCTTTTGGCAGCTGTTACAGGAGATTCAGCTTTGCCACTTCTTTCTGAATTTCACGAACTCTTCGGAGCGAATTGAGGTCTGTTGTCGTTGATGACTGTGTTCGGGATTCCATAGCGTGCGAAATGTCCTTTGAATTTCATGACCATTGGGTGTAGGTGACTCAATGGAGGCGGTAAATGTCCCAATAGTTGGAGAAATAGTCTACAGTTATGATGTAGTGTTTCGACTCTTCTCCCATATGGACGGTAAGGAATGTCATGAGATGTTTCTTTCTGGTTTTGTTGCTCGTATGTACGGCAAGCGTTACAGGTAGAGTTACATACAATCACGTGCTCTGCGGAGTGCTAAATTTCTAACCCAAGATGTGAGATGTAGCATCTCTTTCATCTGTGCCGGGATGACAATCCTTTCGCCTCTGTAGTACTCTACTTCTCTTGTGAGGTTAGTTCATCTCGGATGTGGAAGTATGGTCTTGCTTCATCTGGTACTGCATCTGATTTGTCCTCTTGCCAGCCTCGTATTTATGATGGATTTCAGGACTTGGAGCTAGGCTGCTGTCGCGATTGGTATGTTTTTTCACTTGACTTGATCTTCAGTCATAGTTGGTCCTCCGACTGTGTTGACTTCATTAAAGCTACTTGCCCCTGTTGTATCTGGCAGATATGCTATTGACAGTAGATCTGCAGGGTGTATGACTTTTTCTTTGATTCATTTCACTTCTATGTCATAGTGAAGCATTCTCATTAGCATGCCTTGCAATTTTCGTAGAGCTCGGTTGTGGGGCTTCTTCACAATTGTTTCAAGTGGCTTGTGATCGGTCTGAATGTGGACCTGTCTGCCAAATGTGTACTGGTGAAACCTGTCTAGTGAGAACACGATTGCGATCGCCTCTTTCTCAATCTGAGCAATATCGTTGCTCTGTTTTGGTGCTCTGCTCGCATACGCAATCGGTTGGCCCTCCTGAAGTAGTGTGGTGCCAAGGCATGACTTGCTGGCGTCACATTGTATGGTCAGCTCTTTCTCCGGGTTGTAGAAGGATGGGATTGGAGCCTTTGTTAGCAACAGTTTGATTTCCTTCGTTCCTTGTTCTCGCTCATCTCCCCATTTCCAAGGGTTCTCCCTTGTGTGGTGAGTGTTCTGAATGGCTCAAAGATCTCAGACAATCTTGGCAGAAATCTTGCAAGGTATTGAACACTTCCCTTCTATCTTTGCACTTTTTATTCCGTCTGTTCAGTCTGGTGCCCTTTGTCTCTGTATCTCTGAAGTAGGGCTCTTAGCCGCAAGGTTGTGATTGTTATTATTATGATTATTTATTCGGCCATCAACAAACAATGAATACAGTCATGTACATTAACAGTAAAACTGGGATAACAAATAAGCAACTAATAACTGAAAGGGGGAAGGGCAAGAGGGCGAGGGATAGGGATGATGGTAAAGGGAAGGACGGGATTGGTGAGTGACATCTACAATCAACAAAGCATTTCAAGCTGGCCAGGATAAACAAAAGTATACTTAAACACTGTAGTCCGAGGTCTTGTCCATCCAAACTCAAAATGCAACACAGACACTGATAGGTAATCTGGGAAAAATAAAAAATAAATACATTTCTAAATTAAAATTGTCAAACCATTAAAAACAAAAACAAACAAACAAACCCCAACAAAACAAACAATATATAAACAAAACACTCCAACTAACAAACAAATAAAACAAAAACCAATAAGCACAAAATTCAAAGATTACAACTTATTGATTTTACAGCCAAAGATTACAATAACAACATTAATAATAAAAATAAGTAAAAAAAAAAAGGAATAAATAAACAAATAATTTATAAATAATAAATTACTAGGCAAGTTAAATGGTAAACAAATTACCACGGAATAGAGATGCACAAGTTTCTATTGAAAACTTTGAGTCCAGAATGAGAGTCCTTGATGTAAGATGGAAGGGTACTCCAGATGCGGGGCAAGACATGGGTTGGTGTATTCTTGAGAGGCTGAGTTCGGGCAAAGTCACATGACGAGGATTTATCTTGGTGAAATCAACTGACAGTCCACCAGGCCAAATAGACACCTGATAACGAAGGTAACGACGTGTTGTTTTCTCCTATTTTCCAGTGATGACCATCCCAGAGACCGAAGCCTGTCCTTGTATTCCATTTCCCGTACACCCCGTACACCCAATAAGCAATCTCCAAAATTGAGAAAATTCAGAGACGGGCTAGCCGCATGTGCTTACGTCAGCATAGAGGGGAAATGGAATACAAGGCTTGGGAGGCCGTATTCAAGAATTGGCAACACAAGTGATTTGGCTGGGGTTGATGTGCCTCCTGCCATTTGCCAGACGAATCCTGATGTCCCATTGGCTTTAGATATCACTGAATCTATGTGGTCATTCCAGGTGAGTGTCATTTATAGTGATTCCAAGGTATTCTCTAGCGGTACTGAGTAGCGAGCCACTGAGGAGGTGGCATCCTGTTTTGGAGCGGGTCATGTGTAAGACTGGTTTTGGTATAAGCATTCAGTGACTTCATCTTTCCAGCTGGGTCAAATCTGACTGAAGGACATGCTCGTCACTGGGTGAGTTGATGGGCTTATACAGGACTGCATCATCAGCAAACAGCAAGGAATTAGAGGCCAGGTTGTTGGAAATGTCATTCATGAAGATGATAATGAGCAGTGGTCCAAGAACTGGGGAACTCCAGAAGTGACAGGGGCCTAAGTCAGAAAACGACCCCTTGTACAAAACTCGCTGTTTTCTGTTCAGGAGAAATGACTTCAATCATGTCCAGGTTTGACCACGAATATTGTACAGACTTACCAGTTTATCAAGGAGAATGTGATGAGGCATTACATCAAAAGCCTTGCTGAAATCCAAGAAGATAACATAATTGCGAGGTGGATGTGGTGTGTCCAGAATGTCGGCCCAGTTGTGAATGACATTTGTCAGCTGGGAGAAGTGAAGCTTGGGTTGCTAAGGCAGAGTGATGACATGTGTTCAATTAATGTTATCGGCCACGGCCCTCTCCAAAACTTTACAAATGACCGATGTTAAGGCCAGTGGACGATAATTTGTAATGTCGCAGCGTTTTCCCAACCGTGAAAACAGGAAATTCCGGGATTGGTAGTGAGCAAGGAGGTGGGGTCTCTGGGGGCGAAGCTGATGGTGAATGGATAGAGATGAAGTGGTCATTGAAGGCTTGGCAGATGTCTGCAGGTTTGTGGAGGAATGTTTGATCTTTCTGCAACGAAGCCGGGCACTGAGATTTCTTCTGTTCTCGAACAAAGCGCCAGAAGCTTCGCTTGTTGTCAGGTGTTGAGAAGAGCTTCCAGTAGGCTGATTTTGAAGCATTTTTGACTTGATTGTGTACATGTTTGAATTCTTGCCACACTTCACTGGAACTGGATGACTTGGAATTGGTGAAGAGAATGTTTGCGATGAATGAGCGGTGATCCAGGGGGATTTTTTTCGAATTTTTTTTTTTCTAAAATGGCTTTCTTTGAGTCACCAGTTCCAAAGACAATTATATCATCGGCTACACACTCCACACCTTCGAGGCCTGCGAAGGCTTGCTTGTAGCCTCTTCTGAAATATTTCTGAGCTGGATGCGTCTCTCAGTCTCGGCATGAAGTGTCCCAGGTCTCGCAGCCATAGAGAAGTGAGGATAGAACCAGTGATCTATAAAGCTTGTATTTGGTAGCAATGCTGTGGCGATCATAACAAAGGTTTAGGCCGAGGAAGTGCCATCGTAATTAAGGCACCCATATATTTAAACGCTGTTTTCTCGAAATGTGGACACAAACGTTTTCACTGATCACTATTACCTTGGCATGTATTGCCCATGATTCTATATTTCTGACAAAAACCTGCCATCACTCTTTCCATCTCAAAGGTTGATGGTGCATTACAAAGCCCAAATGGCATTACACACCACCTATATAGACCATCTCGAGAGACAAAAGCTGCCTTCTGCTTTGTTTCCTCGTGAAGTTCTATTTGCTCCGTCAGAAAAGGGACACCCCTGCTTTATTCTTTGTTTTAACTTTAAGACTGGTACAGCCATAGGTTTACAGGTTCGCCCATTACACTTATTAAGATGTGCTATTTTGTGACCCTGACACCCCTGTTGAGAAGTGGAGCGACCTGAGATAACTGAGGATGCAGTGGTTGGGATTGGTGTTGGGCAGCATGCTTTAGTGCTGTTACAACATCAATCCTGACTGCTGTGTCCTCTTTTAACTCTCCTTTCCAGCCAGTAACAAAGATCTCCCAATAGTGTTCATCCGCTACCATCAGCCCCTATTACACGTGACAGAAGTGGGATACTGGCTGATAGTCATGGAAGGAGAGGCAGCAGTCGCCCATCCAGTCACATATGTGCCATTCGATTTTCGAGTGGCTGTATTCGTGGGACACCGAAGAAGCCCAAAGGACCCAGAAATTGAGGAGTGGGTGGAGGATGTAAAGGGGATCTTGAAGGCATGGCAGACTCCCCTTGACGTTTTCACTGATCACTATTACCTTGGCATGTATTGCCCATGATTCTATATTTCTGACAAAAACCTGCCATCACTCTTTCCATCTCAAAGGTTGATGGTGCATTACAAAGCCCAAATGGCATTACACACCACCTTTATAGACCATCTCGAGAGACAAAAGCTGCCTTCTGCTTTGTTTCCTCGTGAAGTTCTATTTGCTCCGTGGTACGTATTCAAGCGTCTATAGTCCACACAAAACGTTTTTCTGCCATCTTTCTTAATCACCGGTGCTCACTACATTAGAAGCCCACGGACCGTCCGAAAGTTCTATTACTCCTTTAACCGCCATTTCCTTTACCTGTCGGCCTATCTCCTCCTGCTCTGATACCGGATACCTTCGCGGCCTTTCCCTAATTCCCGTACACCCAATGTCGATCATGGTTTCCCTTGGAGAACATGTCCGCATATTCACACAATAGGATTGCCACAGCATTGGCATATTTTTTATCAATGCTTTCCATGCTTCTTTGAAATAGGTCTTTTAGATGGTCAGGGAATTTCACATCATCTTTTCCTTCACGTGGGACTGACTGCACACTCGCTACATTATCCGGTTCTACAGTTGCAAAGAGACCAGCCATAGTCCCCTGTTTCACTACACGATTATCCTTTTCCATGGTTAAAACAGAGGAACAACCACGTCTTCAGAAGTCGTGCCATCAGCAAGCCTCGGTGGAACATGGGTCCTTGTTGGTGGGTTCTAAAAGACCCAACCAAGGCATCGACTCTTTGCCATCCTCCTCGGGACGAAAGCCTCATAGCCAGGTGGAATCACAGTAATGCTCTTGCACATTATTGAGTCACCTTGTGAGTTGGTACACCTGATCCTCTCACCATTGATGATCACATCACTTATGTTGTACTAAACTGAAACGCCCGACCAGTTGGTAACAATTAAGATTCCTTCCATCTTCAAGTATGTGGTCCTCCCCACCTGTAGCTCAACCCAAGCACTCCCAACTATTTGGAATTCAGTCCCAGAGGTGATCTGCAGATTCCGGTGTAATCTTCTATCCCGTGGAATTGTGTAATACAGTGCCGATGAAATAAAAATGTTAATTGAACCCAGTGTCAACAAGCAGACCCTCTTCTTTTAATTCTGCCGGCACAAAGAACCTTACCTGGATACATTTGTATTTGCAATATAACTTTCTTATCCGTTTGATCATCTTTAATGTTCCATTCAACAAATGTTAAAAAATTAACAAAATTTTGGTTCAGCGTCCCCTAGGGCACCAGGGTCTGCTGTGGGCTGTTTCCCGAATTCATTCAATTTCTTCGATCTGGCATCTTGCATTCCCGAACAAAATGCCCCTTCTTCTTCTGGGCAATAGAAACAAGTCATATCACTTCGCCAATTTCTGCCCCCTTAGGGGATACACTTGTCGACCTTGGACATGGTTTCTCCTGGTAACTTGCTAACTTCTTTTAAAGCCTAAATTTTTTAGCCTTCGTAAGCCTGCTGTGTTTGGCCGTCACTAGTGTGGAGGGTGAAGCTATGGTTGGTCAGCATCTCCATGATGAAGTGTGACACAGTGCGACGATCTGGTATTGTCTGTAGGAGCTTCAGGTGGAGACCACGGAGCCAAACGGTCTCGGCCTTGTTCTCCATGTCTTGGGTGAGAATGGTCCCCTTTTCTGTAGTTGACTTCCCACGGCGGAACGAGCTTGTTCTTTCGGCAGTTGTGGGTGTATTTCGAGGCGCACGATCTTGTATGGAACACTAAGGAGAGCCCTTTGGGTCATCCACTGGCTTGATCGGCTTGTGGAGAGCGATGACCTTGGCACGTCGCCTTATCTTTTGGATCTTGGAGCAGAACGATCTTAGCCACTCAGGAGCTTTATTGCCCTGGTGCATGATGGGTGGATGTTCCCAGGAGCTTTGTTTGGACTCGGGTGTTTTGATTGCCGTCACCATCTCGTTGTACGTGAAATCTCCCGACAGGTTGAGGTCGGCGCTAGGTGCCTTGCGTAGAACATTCACCTCATTTGTGATCTTTCTTGTGAAGGACTTGTCAGCATTCGGAAACATCCCATTGCTGATGAGCTGGGCTGCGATGGCGTCTGCAGTGATTAGGCAAGGTAAGGTGATGGTTTGGTTGCCCGTCCGGTCAATAGACTGGGTAAAGTCAAAAAGACTGAACGGTCTCATTCCACCTTTCACGTCTGGGGGCATTCAGCCGTGTCAGGAGGCCGTTATCTGCTGTGGCCCTTTCAGTGTTGGTTCTTGCTGCATTGTGGATGCGCAGGAGATGTATCTTTGTCCCGACAGGGTACATAGTTCTTAAGTACACCCCGTGGGGTGTGCGTCTTGGCAGCGGCCGTCTTGGCAGCGGCCTCATATGCATCGTTAATGTCGGAATCACTGGGTACTGGTAGGGCCTCAGCTGCAGCATTGACATTTCTCTCAGAGTCCACACAATTTGGCTGCATCTCCGGACTGGTTTCCTTTCCGCCGACCTTCGCTAAGGTGTGATCAGTGACGGACGGTTTTTTATGAGCTGGTGAATCTGTCCAGGATGCGGCGAACCGGCAGTGGCTCCTGCCCGATGACTTTGGCAAAGGCGAGGTCTGGGTTTGGACTCGGTGTTCCATCGTCCGGAGATGAAAGATGATGGCTCTTTTGGGTTGAAAAGAAGCACGGCGTCAGTGTGCTGGCTGTTGAAGTCACCGGCTTACACGGATGGGGCCTGGAGGTCTGGCAGTGAGCCTTGGTCTAGTCTGCTCGGTGGTGGCTTTAAGACATTGATTATGGTTGTCTCTTGCACTTTGGTGGCCGGCGGTAGACCAGGACTCGTCTTCTTTGATGACGGTTGCCAGGACATGGTGTTTGCTCTTGTTGTGGCCAGCTAGTGTGAACCCTTTTAGGTTTAGGATGTTATCACTCTCCTTGTGTGTCTCAGGACGACTGGAGCAGGACGACGGTTGCCTTCTTCCCGATCGCAACCTGTTCGAGTAGTTGAGTTGCAGCATTACGAGGCTTTTAGTGGACAGGTGCACCCGTCCTGAAAATGGACGCATGCTGCCTCGGAAGTAGGGGTCGCTGTGAGCGAGGTGAAGACAGTTTCACTTTCAGCTGCTGGCTTTTTAGCTAGTTGCCGTCGGCTTCATGTAGGGAGGCCGCGTAGAGGGTGTCTTCTTCTCCCCTATTAATGATAATCGTGCAGGAACTTCCACCCCAACTTCAATTATTGCTCTCCTCCTATTTCAAGTGATCTAGTTGCAGCCTTACAGCCTTTACACACCGATCCTTGTCCTACTAATCAACTTGAGTTGCGTGCAGGCTATTTCGTTCCTATCGCTCTGTTCTAACTTTATTAACGTGCATATTTGTAAGAGATTTTACTCTCAAGGGGAAAAAATGATCATATGAATGACTGTACTTTCACAGTTGATGTTTCCCATTCATGTCTAGGTAGAGACAGATGGGAATGATGCTGAAGTTTGTACTGTGTAATGTCTGCATAGTCATGGTCTATCAGTAGGTCTATCAGTCTTAATTCTTAGGGTTTGGATCCAACTGAAATCAGAGAATTAAATATAGACTACTTTCCGCGTTTTACAGTCACTTCGCCCACTTTCCACTTCGCCCACAACCACTTCGCCCACAACCACTTCGCCCACCAGTCACTTCGCCCACGCGTCACTTCGCCCATTCACCACTTCGCCCACTGGCCACTTCGCCCACGCGTCACTTCGCCCACACGCCGCCGTATACATAACAGCCATACATGAACAAGCTGAACATAATTATTGTCTGATAATTGGGTATATTTTATCATGCCGGAGGGCTGGGAAGGGGTCATTATAAATTATCAATTATAATATTATTATTATGAGTATTAATAGGTAAATAAGTAAATAATTCCATTTGGGGAGTGCTTTTTACTGCAATTTATCTAAGTATACCTGAGACCCGAGTTGGATCCGTGGATTTTGTTTGGTGATTTAAGTGGAATTAACAAGGTCATTGAAGGTGGGAATTCCTTCTTGGTCGGGGTTTGTGATAATGTGCTTATTCTTTGTAAAATTTTGTTTAAACCCTGTACATGTATTTAAAATTGCGTTGGTATTAATAGTGGGCGAAGTGACGCGTGGGCGAAGTGACTCGTGGGCGAAGTGGAAAGTGGGCGAAGTGGTAAGTGGGCGAAGTGACGCGTGGGCGAAGTGGTTGTGGGCGAAGTGGTTATGGGCGAAGTGGAAAGTGGGCGAAGTGACCGACATCCCTTTCCGCGACTCAATCGGGTCTGGTTTATTATAGCATGTCTAATAATGGACGCAACACGTGATTGCATTGCAAAATCATAACCTGGAGACTTGGCTAGAGTCTTGGCAATCCAGTGGTAACCGACGAGGCTCTGCACCTTTGGGCAGTATACGTGAAGGGGTAAAAGTGTATATTAACCACCTCAAATCGATACCTAGCTGCTAAAAATACAATTTGCTTAAGCATGAAAAGTCTTCCTTGAACAGGATTTTAGCTTTGAGTTTTGAGCTTCTTCTTTTTTCGTATGAGGCAGCTAGGCAATGTCGCTCAGCCGCTGCAGCCAGCTCACTGTGTCAGGGCTGAGATTATCGAGGTCCAGGTCATTGGGTGGGGGGGAAGATGGGGCACTCATGGATGATGTGGTGGGGCACAGACCGTTCCCTGGCTCCGCATGGGCAGGCTGCTGATGGGTGCAGGCCCCAGCGGTGCATGTTGGCGTTGAATCGGCCAACACCCGTCCGTATCCGGTTTAGTGTTGACTTGTTCTTGCGAGGAAGGTCAGAGCCCGGTGGTAGGCTTGTGTTTGGGTTGACTGAGAGTTAAGGGGGTCTTGGGGAGAACGGGCGCCGGGAAAGTAGGCGTTGGCGACCAAGGTCTTGGGAGTCTGCAACATGAATGTGCAAGAGATGTGTTGGATCCTGCGAGGCCTTACTCACAAGTCTGTGTGTGTGGTTTTCCCTGCGTAGGGCGGCTGATGCGATGCCAGAAAGTACCGGGAGGAGCTCCGTTGGGGTGGGTTTCAGGTAGCCGGTGACAATCCTCATGGTCTCGTTGAGGGTGGTGTCGAGTTTCCTGACGTGCACTGCGACTACATGCAGAGAGGAGAGGCATATTCTGCCGCACTGTACACCAGGGTGAGGGCGACAGTTTTGAGCTGTGAGCTTTGAGCTGTGAGCTGAGCTTTCAGCTTTGCGCTTTGAGATTTGAGCTGTGAGCTGTGAGCTTTGAGCTTTGAGCTTTGAGCTTTGAACTGTGAGCTGTGAGCAGTGAGCTTTGAGCTGTTGAACTGGCAGCTGGGAGCTGTGGAGCTCACAGCTCAAAGCTCAAAGCTGACAGCTCAAAGCTCACATTTCAAAGCTCACATGTCGAAGCTCAAAGCTCAAAGCTCAAAACTCATAGCTCACAGCTCAAAGCTCAAAGGTCAAAGCTCACAGATCAAAGCTCAAAGCGCAAAGCTCGCAGCTTACATGTCAAAGCTTCACAGCTCAAAGCTCACAGCTCAAACCCCACAGCACAAAGTTCAAAGCTCACATCTCAAAGCTCAAAGCTCACAGCTCAAAGCTCAAATCTCGAATCGCAAAGCTCACAGCTCGAAGCTGAAAGCTCAAATCTCAAAGCGCAAAGCTCACAGCTCAAAGCTCACATCTCAAAGCTCACACGTCAAAGCTCACAGCTCAAAGCTCAAAGCTCACAGCTCACATCTCACAGCTCAAAGCTCAAAGCTCACAGCTCACAGCTCAAAGCGCAAAGCCCAAAGCTCACAGCTCAAATCGCAAAGCTCACAGCTCGAAGCTGAAAGCTCAAATCTCAAAGCGCAAAGCTCACAGCTCAAAGCTCACATCTCAAAGCTCACACGTCAAAGCTCACAACTCAAAGCTCACAGGTCAAATCTCACAGCTCACAGCTCAAAGCTCAAAGCTCAAGGCTCACAGCTCACAGGTCAATGTCAAAGCGCAAAGCTCACAGCTCACAGCTCAAAGCTCACATCTCAAAGCTCACAGCTCAAAGCTGAAAGCTCTAATCTCTAAGTGCAAAGCTCACAACTCAAAGCTCACAGCTCAAAGCGCAAAGCTCACAGCTCAAAGCTCAAATCGCAAAGCTCACAGCTCAAAGCTGAAAGCTCAAATCTCAAAGCGCAAAGCTCACAACTCAAAGTTCAAAGCTCACAGCTCAAAGCTCACAGCTCAAAGCTCAAAGCTGAAAGCTGAAAGCTGAAAGCTCACAGCTCAAATCTCAAATCGCAAAGCTCACAGGTCAAAGCTGAAAGCTCAAATCACTAAGTGCAAAGCTCACAACTCAAAGCTCACATCTCAAAGCTCACAGCTCACAGCTCAAAGCTCAAAGCTCAAAGCTCAAAGCTCAAAGCTCACAGGTCAATGTCAAAGCTCAAATCTCTAAGTGCAAAGCTCACAACTCAAAGCTCACAGGTCAAATCTCACAGCTCACAGCTCAAAGCTCAAAGCTCAAGGCTCACAGCTCACAGGTCAATGTCAAAGCGCAAAGCTCACAGCTCACAGCTCAAAGCTCACATCTCAAAGCTCACAGCTCAAAGCTGAAAGCTCAAATCTCTAAGTGCAAAGCTCACAACTCAAAGCTCAAATCGCAAAGCTCACAGCTCAAAGCTGAAAGCTCAAATCTCAAAGCGCAAAGCTCACAACTCAAAGTTCAAAGCTCACAGCTCAAAGCTCACAGCTCAAAGCTCAAAGCTGAAAGCTGAAAGCTCACAGCTCACAGCTCACAGCTCAAAGCTCAAATCGCAAAGCTCACAGCTCAAAGCTGAAAGCTCAAATCTCTAAGTGCAAAGCTCACAACTCAAAGCTCACAGCTCACAGCTCAAAGCTCACAGCTCAAAGCTCACAGCTCAAAGCTCAAAGCTCACAGCTCAAAGCTCAAAGCTCAAAGCTCACAGTTCAATGCTCCACAGCTCAAAGTGCAAAGCCCTAAGGCTCACAGATCAAAGCTCAAAGCGCAAAGCTCACAGATCAAAGCTCAAAGCGCAAAGCTCAAAGCGCAAAGCTCAAAGCTCAAAGCTGGAAGCTGAAAGTGCAAAGCTCACAGCTCAAAGCGCAAAGCTGAAAGCTGAAAGCTGAAAGCTCAAATCTCAAAGCGCAAAGCTCACAGCTCAAAGCTCACATCTCAAAGCTCACACGTCAAAGCTCACAGCTCAAAGCTCACAGCTCAAAGCTCAAATCTCAAATCGCAAAGCTCACAGCTCAAAGCTCAAAACTCATAGCTCACAAGCTCAAAGCTCACAGGTCAAAGCTCACAGCTCAAAGCTCAAAGGTCAAAGCCACAGGTCAAAGCTCACAGCTCAAAGCTCAAAGCGCAAAGCTCACAGCTCAAAGCTCACAGCTCAAAGCTCAAAGCGCAAAGCTCAAAGGTCAAAGCTCAAAGCTTACTGCTCACAGCTCAAAGCTCATAGGTCAAAGCTCACAGCTCATAGCTCAAAGCTCACAGCTCAAATCGCAAAGCTCACAGGTCAAAGCTCACAGCTCACAGCTCAAAGCCCAAAGCTCACACCTCAAAGCTCAAATCGCAAAGCTCACAGCTCAAAGCTGAAAGCTGAAATCTCTAAGTGCAAAGCTCACAACTCAAAGCTCACAGCTCAAAGCTCAAAGGTCAAAGCCACAGGTCAAAGCTCACAGCTCAAAGCTCATAGGTCAAAGCTCACAGCTCATAGCTCAAAGCTCACAGCTCAAATCGCAAAGCTCACAGGTCAAAGCTCACAGCTCACAGCTCAAAGCCCAAAGCTCACACCTCAAAGCTCAAATCGCAAAGCTCACAGCTCAAAGCTGAAAGCTGAAATCTCTAAGTGCAAAGCTCACAACTCAAAGCTCAAGGCTCACAGCTCAAAGCGCAAAGCCCAAAGCTCACAGCTCATAGCTCAAATCGCAAAGCTCACAGCTCGAAGCTGAAAGCTCAAATCTCAAAGCGCAAAGCTCACAGCTCAAAGCTCACATCTCAAAGCTCACACGTCAAAGCTCACAGCTCAAAGCTCAAAGCTCACAGCTCACATCTCACAGCTCAAAGCTCAAAGCTCACAGCTCACAACTCAAAGCCCAAAGCTCACAGCTCAAAGCTCAAATCGCAAAGCTCACAGCTCAAAGCTGAAAGCTCAAATCTCTAAGTGCAAAGCTCACAACTCAAAGCTCACAGCTCACAGCTCAAAGCTCACAGGTCAAAGCTCAAAGCTCACAGGTCAAAGCTCAAAGCTCAAAGCCACAGGTCAATGCTCAAAGCTCACAGCTCAAAGCGCGCAGCTCACATGTCAAAGCTCACAGCTCTAAGCTCAAAGATAAAAGCTCAAAGCTTAAAGCTCAAAGCTCACAGCTCAAAGCTCAAAGCTCAAAGCGCGCAGCTTACAGGTCAAAGCTCAAAGGTCAAAGCCACAGGTCAAAGCTCACAGCTCAAAGCTCAAAGCGCAAAGCTCACAGCTCAAAGCTCACAGCTCAAAGCTCAAAGCGCAAAGCTCAAAGGTCAAAGCTCAAAGCTTACTGCTCACAGCTCAAAGCTCATAGGTCAAAGCTCACAGCTCATAGCTCAAAGCTCACAGCTCAAATCGCAAAGCTCACAGGTCAAAGCTCACAGCTCAAAGCCCAAAGCTCACACCTCAAAGCTCACAGCTCAAAAGCTCACAGCTCACAGCTCAAAGCTCACAGCTCACAGCTCAAAGCTCAAGGCTCACAGCTCACAGATCAATGTCAAAGCTCAAAGCGCAAAGCTCACAGCTCAAAGCTCACAGGTCAAAGCTCACAGCTTAAAGCGCAAAGCTCACAGCGCAAAGCTCAAATCGCAAAGCTCACAGCTCACAGCTCAAAGCTCAAAGCTCACATCTCAAAGCGCAAAGCTCAAAGCTCACATCTCAAAGCTCACATGTCGAAGCTC
The DNA here is from genome assembly GCA_963971285.1 of Astropecten irregularis. Classification (NCBI taxonomy): domain Eukaryota; kingdom Metazoa; phylum Echinodermata; class Asteroidea; order Paxillosida; family Astropectinidae; genus Astropecten; species Astropecten irregularis. The sequence goes on along the minus strand of OZ020249.1, from coordinate 2,322,136 downwards.
AAAGCTCACAGCTCAAAGCTCAAGGCTCACAGCTCACAGGTCAATGTCAAAGCTCAAAGCGCAAAGCTCACAGCTCAAAGCTCAAAGCTCACAGCTCAAAGCTCAAAGCTCAAAGCTCAAAGCTCACAGCTCAAAGCTCAAAGCTCACAGCTCACAGTTCAATGCTCCACAGCTCAAAGCTCAAAGCTGAAAGCTCACAGCTCAAAGCTCACAGCTCAAAGCTCACAGGTCAAAGCTCACAGCTCAAAGCGCAAAGCTCACAGCGCAAAGCTCAAATCGCAAAGCTCACAGCTCACAGCTCAAAGCCCAAAGCTCACATCTCAAAGCTCAAAGCTCACAGCTCAAACCCCACAGCACAAAGTTCAAAGCTCACATCTCAAAGCTCAAAGCTCACAGGTCAAAGCTCAAAGCTCAAAGCCACAGGTCAATGCTCAAAGCTCAAGGCTCACAGCTCAAAGCTCAAAGCTCAAAGCTCACACCCCAAAGCTCAAAGCTCAAAGCTCACAGCTCAAAGCTCACAGGTAAAAGCTCACAGCTCACAACTCAAAGGTCAAAGCTCAAAGCTCACATGTCAAAGCTCACAGCTCTAAGCTCAATCTCAAAGTGCAAAGCTCACAACTCAAAGCTCACAGCTCAAAGCTCACAGCTCAAAGCTGAAAGCTGAAAGCTCACAGCTCACAGCTCAAAGCTCAAGGCTCACAGCTCACAGGTCAATGTCAAAGCTCAAAGCGCAAAGCTCACAGCTCAAAGCTCACAGCTCAAAGCTCAAATCTCAAATCGCAAAGCTCACAGCTCAAAGCTGAAAGCTCAAGTCTCAAAGCGCAAAGCTCACAACTCAAAGCCCAAAGCTCATAGCTCAAAGCTCAAATCGCAAAGCTCACAGCTCAAAGCTGAAAGCTCAAATCTCTAAGTGCAAAGCTCACAACTCAAAGCTCACAGCTCACAGCTCAAAGCTCACAGGTCAAAGCTCAAAGCTCAAAGCTCACAGGTCAAAGCTCAAAGCTCAAAGCCACAGGTCAATGCTCAAAGCTCACAGCTCAAAGCGCGCAGCTCACAGGTCAAAGCTTACAGGTCAAAGCTCAAAGCGAAAAGCTCACAGCTCAAAGCTCACAGCTCAAAGCTCAAGGCTCACAGCTCAAAGCTCAAAGCTCAAAGCTCACACCCCAAAGCTCAAAGCTCAAAGCTCACAGCTCAAAGCTCACAGGTAAAAGCTCACAGCTCACAACTCAAAGGTCAAAGCTCAAAGCTCACATGTCAAAGCTCACAGCTCTAAGCTCAATCTCAAAGTGCAAAGCTCACAACTCAAAGCTCACAGCTCAAAGCGCAAAGCCCAAAGCTCACAGCTCAAAGCTGAAAGCTCAAATCTCAAAGCGCAAAGCTCACAGCTCAAAGCTCACAGCTCAAAGCTCTCAAAGCTCAAAGCTCACATCTCAAAGCTCACACGTCAAAGCTCACAGCTCAAAGCTCACAGCTCAAAGCTCAAATCGCAAAGCTCACAGCTCAAAGCTGAAAGCTCAAGTCTCAAAGCGCAAAGCTCACAACTCAAAGCCCAAAGCTCATAGCTCAAAGCTCAAATCGCAAAGCTCACAGCTCAAAGCTGAAAGCTCAAATCTCTAAGTGCAAAGCTCACAACTCAAAGCTCACAGCTCACAGCTCAAAGCTCACAGGTCAAAGCTCAAAGCTCACAGGTCAAAGCTCAAAGCTCAAAGCCACAGGTCAATGCTCAAAGCTCACAGCTCAAAGCGCGCAGCTCACAGCTCAAAGCTCACAGGTCAAAGCTCACAGCTTAAAGCGCAAAGCTCACAGCGCAAAGCTCAAATCGCAAAGCTCACAGCTCACAGCTCAAAGCTCAAAGCTCACATCTCAAAGCGCAAAGCTCAAAGCTCACATCTCAAAGCTCACATGTCGAAGCTCAAAGCTCACAGCTCAAAGCTCAAGGCTCACAGCTCACAGGTCAATGTCAAAGCTCAAAGCGCAAAGCTCACAGCTCAAAGCTCAAAGCTCACAGCTCAAAGCTCAAAGCTCAAAGCTCAAAGCTCACAGCTCAAAGCTCAAAGCTCACAGCTCACAGTTCAATGCTCCACAGCTCAAAGCTCAAAGCTGAAAGCTCACAGCTCAAAGCTCACAGCTCAAAGCTCACAGGTCAAAGCTCACAGCTCAAAGCGCAAAGCTCACAGCGCAAAGCTCAAATCGCAAAGCTCACAGCTCACAGCTCAAAGCCCAAAGCTCACATCTCAAAGCTCAAAGCTCACAGCTCAAACCCCACAGCACAAAGTTCAAAGCTCACATCTCAAAGCTCAAAGCTCACAGGTCAAAGCTCAAAGCTCAAAGCCACAGGTCAATGCTCAAAGCTCAAGGCTCACAGCTCAAAGCTCAAAGCTCAAAGCTCACACCCCAAAGCTCAAAGCTCAAAGCTCACAGCTCAAAGCTCACAGGTAAAAGCTCACAGCTCACAACTCAAAGGTCAAAGCTCAAAGCTCACATGTCAAAGCTCACAGCTCTAAGCTCAATCTCAAAGTGCAAAGCTCACAACTCAAAGCTCACAGCTCAAAGCTCACAGCTCAAAGCTGAAAGCTGAAAGCTCACAGCTCACAGCTCAAAGCTCAAGGCTCACAGCTCACAGGTCAATGTCAAAGCTCAAAGCGCAAAGCTCACAGCTCAAAGCTCACAGCTCAAAGCTCAAATCTCAAATCGCAAAGCTCACAGCTCAAAGCTGAAAGCTCAAGTCTCAAAGCGCAAAGCTCACAACTCAAAGCCCAAAGCTCATAGCTCAAAGCTCAAATCGCAAAGCTCACAGCTCAAAGCTGAAAGCTCAAATCTCTAAGTGCAAAGCTCACAACTCAAAGCTCACAGCTCACAGCTCAAAGCTCACAGGTCAAAGCTCAAAGCTCAAAGCTCACAGGTCAAAGCTCAAAGCTCAAAGCCACAGGTCAATGCTCAAAGCTCACAGCTCAAAGCGCGCAGCTCACAGGTCAAAGCTTACAGGTCAAAGCTCAAAGCGAAAAGCTCACAGCTCAAAGCTCACAGCTCAAAGCTCAAGGCTCACAGCTCAAAGCTCAAAGCTCAAAGCTCACACCCCAAAGCTCAAAGCTCAAAGCTCACAGCTCAAAGCTCACAGGTAAAAGCTCACAGCTCACAACTCAAAGGTCAAAGCTCAAAGCTCACATGTCAAAGCTCACAGCTCTAAGCTCAATCTCAAAGTGCAAAGCTCACAACTCAAAGCTCACAGCTCAAAGCGCAAAGCCCAAAGCTCACAGCTCAAAGCTGAAAGCTCAAATCTCAAAGCGCAAAGCTCACAGCTCAAAGCTCACAGCTCAAAGCTCTCAAAGCTCAAAGCTCACATCTCAAAGCTCACACGTCAAAGCTCACAGCTCAAAGCTCACAGCTCAAAGCTCAAATCGCAAAGCTCACAGCTCAAAGCTGAAAGCTCAAGTCTCAAAGCGCAAAGCTCACAACTCAAAGCCCAAAGCTCATAGCTCAAAGCTCAAATCGCAAAGCTCACAGCTCAAAGCTGAAAGCTCAAATCTCTAAGTGCAAAGCTCACAACTCAAAGCTCACAGCTCACAGCTCAAAGCTCACAGGTCAAAGCTCAAAGCTCACAGGTCAAAGCTCAAAGCTCAAAGCCACAGGTCAATGCTCAAAGCTCACAGCTCAAAGCGCGCAGCTCACAGGTCAAAGCTCACAGGTCAAAGCTCAGAGCGAAAAGCTCACAGCTCAAAGCTCACAGCTCAAAGCTCAAGGCTCACAGCTCAAAGCTCAAAGCTCACACCCCAAAGCTCAAAGCTCAAAGCTCACAGCTCAAAGCTCACAGGTAAAAGCTCACAGCTCACAACTCAAAGGTCAAAGCTCAAAGCTCACATGTCAAAGCTCACAGCTCTAAGCTCAATCTCAAAGTGCAAAGCTCACAACTCAAAGCTCACAGCTCAAAGCTCACAGCTCAAAGCTCAAAGCTGAAAGCTCACAGCTCACAGCTCAAAGCTCAAGGCTCACAGCTCACAGGTCAATGTCAAAGCTCAAAGCGCAAAGCTCACAGCTCAAAGCTCACAGCTCACAGTTCAATGCTCCACAGCTCAAAGCGCAAAGCCCTAAGCTCACAGCTCAAAGCTCACAGCTAAAAGCTGAAAGCTGTAAGTGCAAAGCTCAAAGCGCAAAGCTCACAGATCAAAGCTCAAAGCGCAAAGCTCACAGATCAAAGCTCAAAGCGCAAAGCTCAAAGCGCAAAGCTCACAGCGCAAAGCTCACAGATCAAAGCTCAAAGCGCAAAGCTCAAAGCGCAAAGCTCACAGCTCAAAGCTCTAAGCTGGAAGCTGAAAGTGCAAAGCTCACAGCTCAAAGCTCACAGATCAAAGCTCAAAGCGCAAAGCTCAAAGCGCAAAGCTCACAGCTCAAAGCTCTAAGCTGGAAGCTGAAAGTGCAAAGCTCACAGCTCAAAGCGCAAAGCTCAAAGCTTACATGTCAAAGCTTCACAGCTCAAAGCTCACAGCTCAAACCCCACAGCACAAAGTTCAAAGCTCACATTTCAAAGCTCACATGTCGAAGCTCAAAGCTCAAAGCTCAAAACTCATAGCTCACAGCTCAAAGCTCACAGGTCAAAGCTCACAGCTCACAGCTCAAAGCTCAAAGCTCAAAGCTCACAGCTCCAAGCTGAAAGCTCAATCTCAAAGTGCAAAGCTCACAACTCAAAGCTCAAGGCTCACAGGTCAATGTCAAAGCTCAAAGCGCAAAGCTCACAGCTCAAAGCTCAAAGCTCAAAGCTCACAGTTCAATGCTCCACAGCTCAAAGCGCAAAGCCCTAAGCTCACAGCTCAAAGCTCACAGCTAAAAGCTGAAAGCTCAAAGCGCAAAGCTCAAAGCGCAAAGCTCACAGATCAAAGCTCAAAGCGCAAAGCTCACAGATCAAAGCTCAAAGCGCAAAGCTCACAGATCAAAGCTCAAAGCGCAAAGCTCAAAGCGCAAAGCTCACAGCTCAAAGCTCAAAGCTGGAAGCTGAAAGTGCAAAGCTCACAGCTCAAAGCGCAAAGCTCAAAGCTTACATGTCAAAGCTTCACAGCTCAAAGCTCACAGCTCAAACCCCACAGCACAAAGTTCAAAGCTCACATTTCAAAGGTCACATGTCGAAGCTCAAAGCTCAAAGCTCAAAACTCATAGCTCACAGCTCAAAGCTCACAGGTCAAAGCTCAAAGCTCACACAGCTCAAAGCTCAAAGCTCAAAGCGCGCAGCTCACAGGTCAAAGCTCACAGGTCCAAGCTCAAAGCGCGCAGCTCACAGGTCAAAGCTCACAGGTCCAAGCTCAAAGCGCAAAGCTCACAGCTCAAAGCTCACAGCTCAAAGCTCAAAGCGCAAAGCTCAAAGCTCAAAGCTCACACCCCAAAGCTCAAAGCCCAAAGCTCACAGCTCAAAGGTCAAAGGTCAAAGCTCAAAGCTCACTGCTCACAGCTCACAGCTCAAAGCTCACAGGTCAAAGCTCAAAGCTCACACAGCTCAAAGCTCAAAGCTCAAAGCGCAAAGCTCAAATCGCAAAGCTCACAGCTCACAGCTCAAAGCTCAAAGCTCAAAGCTCACATCTCAAAGCTCAAAGCTCAAAGCTCACATCTCAAAGCTCACAGCTCAAAGCTGAAAACTCAAATCTCTAAGTGCAAAGCTCACAACTCAAAGCTCACAGCTCAAAGCTCAAAGCCCAAAGCTCACGGCTCAGAGCTCAAAGCTCAAATCTCAAAGCGCAAAGCTCACAGCTCAAAGCTCACAGCTCAAAGTCTCAAAGCTCAAAGCTCACATCTCAAAGCTCACACGTCAAAGCTCACAGCTCAAAGCTCACAGCTCAAAGCTCAAATCTCAAATCGCAAAGCTCACAGCTAAAAGCTGAAAGCTCAAATCTCAAAGCGCAAAGCTCACAACTCAAAGCCCAAAGCTCATAGCTCAAAGCTCAAATCGCAAAGCTCACAGCTCAAAGCTGAAAGCTCAAATCTCTAAGTGCAAAGCTCACAACTCAAAGCTCACAGCTCAAAGCGCAAAGCCCAAAGCTCACAGCTCAAAGCTAAAAGCTCAAAGCGCAAAGCTCACAGCGCAAAAGCCCAAAGCTCACAGCTCAAAGCTGAAAGCTCAAATCTCAAAGCGCAAAGCTCAAAGCTCACATCTCAAAGCTCACACGTCAAAGCTCACAGCTCAAAGCTCACAGCTCAAAGCTCAAATCTCAAATCGCAAAGCTCACAGCTCAAAGCTGAAAGCTCAAATCTCAAAGCGCAAAGCTCACAACTCAAAGCCCAAAGCTCATAGCTCAAAGCTCAAATCGCAAAGCTCACAACTCAAAGCTAACAGCTCACAGCTCAAAGCTCACAGGTCAAAGCTCAAAGCTCAAAGCTCACAGGTCAAAGCTCAAAGCCACAGGTCAATGCTCAAAGCTCACAGCTCAAAGCGCGCAGCTCACAGGTCAAAGCTCACAGGTCAAAGCTCAAAGCGAAAAGCTCACAGCTCAAAGCTCAAAGCTCAAAGCTCAAGGCTCACAGCTCAAAGCTCAAAGCTCACACCCCAAAGCTCAAAGCTCAAAGCTCACAGCTCAAAGCTCACAGGTAAAAGCTCACAGCTCACAACTCAAAGGTCAAAGCTCAAAGCTCACATGTCAAAGCTCACAGCTCTAAGCTCAATCTCAAAGTGCAAAGCTCACAACTCAAAGCTCACAGCTCAAAGCTCACAGCTCAAAGCTGAAAGCTGAAAGCTCACAGCTCAAAGCTCAAGGCTCACAGCTCACAGGTCAATGTCAAAGCTCAAAGCGCAAAGCTCACAGCTCAAAGCTCAAAGCTCAAAGCTCACAGCTCACAGTTCAATGCTCCACAGCTCAAAGCGCAAAGCCCTAAGCTCACAGCTCAAAGCTCACAGCTAAAAGCTGAAAGCTGTAAGTGCAAAGCTCAAAGCGCAAAGCTCACAGATCAAAGCTCAAAGCGCAAAGCTCACAGATCAAAGCTCAAAGCGCAAAGCTCAAAGCGCAAAGCTCACAGCGCAAAGCTCACAGATCAAAGCTCAAAGCGCAAAGCTCACAGATCAAAGCTCAAAGCGCGCAGCTCACAGGACAAAGCTCACAGGTCCAAGCTCAAAGCGCGCAGCTCACAGGTCAAAGCTCACAGGTCCAAGCTCAAAGCGCAAAGCTCACAGCTCAAACTCACAGCTCAAAGCTCAAAGCGCAAAGCTCAAAGCTCAAAGCTCACACCCCAAAGCTCAAAGCTCACAGCTCAAAGGTCAAAGGTCAAAGCTCAAAGCTCACTGCTCACAGCTCACAGCTCAAAGCTCACAGGTCAAAGCTCAAAGCTCACACAGCTCAAAGCTCAAAGAGCAAAGCTCAAATCGCAAAGCTCACAGCTCACAGCTCAAAGCTCAAAGCTCAAAGCTCACATCTCAAAGCTCAAAAAACTCAAAGCTCACATCTCAAAGCTCACAGCTCAAAGCTCAAAGCCCAAAGCTCACAGCTCAAAGCTCAAATCTCAAAGCGCAAAGCTCACAGCTCAAAGCTCACAGCTCAAAGCTCTCAAAGCTCAAAGCTCACATCTCAAAGCTCACACGTCAAAGCTCACAGCTCAAAGCTCACAGCTCAAAGCTCAAATCTCAAATCGCAAAGCTCACAGCTAAAAGCTGAAAGCTCAAATCTCAAAGCGCAAAGCTCACAACTCAAAGCCCAAAGCTCATAGCTCAAAGCTCAAATCGCAAAGCTCACAGCTCAAAGCTGAAAGCTCAAATCTCTAAGTGCAAAGCTCACAACTCAGAGCTCACAGCTCAAAGCGCAAAGCCCAAAGCTCACAGCTCAAAGCTGAAAGCTCAAATCTCAAAGCGCAAAGCTCACAGCGCAAAAGCCCAAAGCTCACAGCTCAAAGCTGAAAGCTCAAATCTCAAAGCTCAAAGCTCACATCTCAAAGCTCACACGTCAAAGCTCACAGCTCAAAGCTCACAGCTCAAAGCTCAAATCTCAAATCGCAAAGCTCACAGCTCAAAGCTGAAAGCTCAAATCTCAAAGCGCAAAGCTCACAACTCAAAGCCCAAAGCTCATAGCTCAAAGCTCAAATCGCAAAGCTCACAGCTCAAAGCTGAAAGCTCAAATCTCTCAGTGCAAAGCTCACAACTCAAAGCTCACAGCTCACAGCTCAAAGCTCACAGGTCAAAGCTCAAAGCTCACAGGTCAAAGCTCAAAGCTCAAAGCCACAGGTCAATGCTCAAAGCTCACAGCTCAAAGCGCGCAGCTCACAGGTCAAAGCTCACAGGTCAAAGCTCAAAGCGAAAAGCTCACAGCTCAAAGCTCACAGCTCAAAGCTCACAGCTCAAAGCTCACAGGTAAAAGCTCACAGCTCACAACTCAAAAGTCAAAGCTCATAGCTCACATGTCAAAGCTCACAGCTCTAAGCTCAAATCTCAAAGCTAAAAGCTCAAAGCTTAAAGCTCAAAGCTCACAGGTCAAAGCCCACAGCTCAAAGCGCAAAGCTCACAGCTCAAAGCTCAAAGCTCAAAGCTCAAAGCTCAAAGCTCACAGCTCCAAGCTCAAAGCTGAAAGCTGAAAGCTCAATCTCAAAGTGCAAAGCTCACAACTCAAAGCTCACAGCTCAAAGCTCACAGCTCAAAGCTCAAAGCTCAAAGCTGAAAGCTCACAGCTCACAGCTCAAAGCTCAAGGCTCACAGCTCACAGGTCAATGTCAAAGCTCAAAGCGCAAAGCTCACAGCTCAAAGCTCAAAGCTCACAGCTCACAGTTCAATGCTCCACAGCTCAAAGCGCAAAGCCCTAAGCTCACAGCTCAAAGCTCACAGCTAAAAGCTGAAAGCTGAAAGTGCAAAGCTCAAAGCTCAAAGCTCAAAGCGCGCAGCTCACAGGTCAAAGCTCACAGGTCCAAGCTCAAAGCGCGCAGCTCACAGGTCAAAGCTCACAGGTCCAAGCTCAAAGCGCAAAGCTCACAGCTCAAAGCTCACAGCTCAAAGCTCAAAGCGCAAAGCTCAAAGCTCACACCCCAAAGCTCAAAGCCCAAAGCTCACAGCTCAAAGGTCAAAGGTCAAAGCTCAAAGCTCACTGCTCACAGCTCACAGCTCAAAGCTCACAGGTCAAAGCTCAAAGCTCACACAGCTCAAAGCTCAAAGCTCAAAGCGCAAAGCTCAAATCGCAAAGCTCACAGCTCACAGCTCAAAGCTCAAAGCTCAAAGCTCACATCTCAAAGCTCAAAGCTCACATCTCAAAGCTCACAGCTCAAAGCTGAAAGCTCAAATCTCTAAGTGCAAAGCTCACAACTCAAAGCTCACAGCTCAAAGCTCAAAGCCCAAAGCTCACAGCTCAGAGCTCAAAGCTCAAATCTCAAAGCGCAAAGCTCACAGCTCAAAGCTCACAGCTCAAAGCTCAAATCTCAAATCGCAAAGCTCACAGCTCAAAGCTGAAAGCTCAAGTCTCAAAGCGCAAAGCTCACAACTCAAAGCCCAAAGCTCATAGCTCAAAGCTCAAATCGCAAAGCTCACAGCTCAAAGCTGAAAGCTCAAATCTCTAAGTGCAAAGCTCACAACTCAAAGCTCACAGCTCACAGCTCAAAGCTCACAGGTCAAAGCTCAAAGCTCAAAGCTCACAGGTCAAAGCTCAAAGCTCAAAGCCACAGGTCAATGCTCAAAGCTCACAGCTCAAAGCGCGCAGCTCACAGGTCAAAGCTCACAGGTCAAAGCTCAAAGCGAAAAGCTCACAGCTCAAAGCTCACAGCTCAAAGCTCAAGGCTCACAGCTCAAAGCTCAAAGCTCAAAGCTCACACCCCAAAGCTCAAAGCTCAAAGCTCACAGCTCAAAGCTCACAGGTAAAAGCTCACAGCTCACAACTCAAAGGTCAAAGCTCAAAGCTCACATGTCAAAGCTCACAGCTCTAAGCTCAATCTCAAAGTGCAAAGCTCACAACTCAAAGCTCACAGCTCAAAGCTCACAGCTCAAAGCTGAAAGCTGAAAGCTCACAGCTCACAGCTCAAAGCTCAAGGCTCACAGCTCACAGGTCAATGTCAAAGCTCAAAGCGCAAAGCTCACAGCTCAAAGCTCAAAGCTCAAAGCTCAAAGCTCACAGCTCACAGTTCAATGCTCCACAGCTCAAAGCGCAAAGCCCTAAGCTCACAGCTCAAAGCTCACAGCTAAAAGCTGAAAGCTGTAAGTGCAAAGCTCACAACTCAAAGCTCACAGCTCAAAGCGCAAAGCCCAAAGCTCACAGCTCAAAGCTGAAAGCTCAAATCTCAAAGCGCAAAGCTCACAGCTCAAAGCTCACAGCTCAAAGCTCTCAAAGCTCAAAGCTCACATCTCAAAGCTCACACGTCAAAGCTCACAGCTCAAAGCTCACAGCTCAAAGCTCAAATCGCAAAGCTCACAGCTCAAAGCTGAAAGCTCAAGTCTCAAAGCGCAAAGCTCACAACTCAAAGCCCAAAGCTCATAGCTCAAAGCTCAAATCGCAAAGCTCACAGCTCAAAGCTGAAAGCTCAAATCTCTAAGTGCAAAGCTCACAACTCAAAGCTCACAGCTCACAGCTCAAAGCTCACAGGTCAAAGCTCAAAGCTCACAGGTCAAAGCTCAAAGCTCAAAGCCACAGGTCAATGCTCAAAGCTCACAGCTCAAAGCGCGCAGCTCACAGGTCAAAGCTCACAGGTCAAAGCTCAGAGCGAAAAGCTCACAGCTCAAAGCTCACAGCTCAAAGCTCAAGGCTCACAGCTCAAAGCTCAAAGCTCAAAGCTCACACCCCAAAGCTCAAAGCTCAAAGCTCACAGCTCAAAGCTCACAGGTAAAAGCTCACAGCTCACAACTCAAAGGTCAAAGCTCAAAGCTCACATGTCAAAGCTCACAGCTCTAAGCTCAATCTCAAAGTGCAAAGCTCACAACTCAAAGCTCACAGCTCAAAGCTCACAGCTCAAAGCTGAAAGCTGAAAGCTCACAGCTCACAGCTCAAAGCTCAAGGCTCACAGCTCACAGGTCAATGTCAAAGCTCAAAGCGCAAAGCTCACAGCTCAAAGCTCACAGCTCACAGTTCAATGCTCCACAGCTCAAAGCGCAAAGCCCTAAGCTCACAGCTCAAAGCTCACAGCTAAAAGCTGAAAGCTGTAAGTGCAAAGCTCAAAGCGCAAAGCTCACAGATCAAAGCTCAAAGCGCAAAGCTCACAGATCAAAGCTCAAAGCGCAAAGCTCAAAGCGCAAAGCTCACAGCGCAAAGCTCACAGATCAAAGCTCAAAGCGCAAAGCTCAAAGCGCAAAGCTCACAGCTCAAAGCTCTAAGCTGGAAGCTGAAAGTGCAAAGCTCACAGCTCAAAGCTCACAGATCAAAGCTCAAAGCGCAAAGCTCAAAGCGCAAAGCTCACAGCTCAAAGCTCTAAGCTGGAAGCTGAAAGTGCAAAGCTCACAGCTCAAAGCGCAAAGCTCAAAGCTTACATGTCAAAGCTTCACAGCTCAAAGCTCACAGCTCAAACCCCACAGCACAAAGTTCAAAGCTCACATTTCAAAGCTCACATGTCGAAGCTCAAAGCTCAAAGCTCAAAACTCATAGCTCACAGCTCAAAGCTCACAGGTCAAAGCTCACAGCTCACAGCTCAAAGCTCAAAGCTCAAAGCTCACAGCTCCAAGCTGAAAGCTCAATCTCAAAGTGCAAAGCTCACAACTCAAAGCTCAAGGCTCACAGGTCAATGTCAAAGCTCAAAGCGCAAAGCTCACAGCTCAAAGCTCAAAGCTCAAAGCTCACAGTTCAATGCTCCACAGCTCAAAGCGCAAAGCCCTAAGCTCACAGCTCAAAGCTCACAGCTAAAAGCTGAAAGCTCAAAGCGCAAAGCTCAAAGCGCAAAGCTCACAGATCAAAGCTCAAAGCGCAAAGCTCACAGATCAAAGCTCAAAGCGCAAAGCTCACAGATCAAAGCTCAAAGCGCAAAGCTCAAAGCGCAAAGCTCACAGCTCAAAGCTCAAAGCTGGAAGCTGAAAGTGCAAAGCTCACAGCTCAAAGCGCAAAGCTCAAAGCTTACATGTCAAAGCTTCACAGCTCAAAGCTCACAGCTCAAACCCCACAGCACAAAGTTCAAAGCTCACATTTCAAAGGTCACATGTCGAAGCTCAAAGCTCAAAGCTCAAAACTCATAGCTCACAGCTCAAAGCTCACAGGTCAAAGCTCAAAGCTCACACAGCTCAAAGCTCAAAGCTCAAAGCGCGCAGCTCACAGGTCAAAGCTCACAGGTCCAAGCTCAAAGCGCGCAGCTCACAGGTCAAAGCTCACAGGTCCAAGCTCAAAGCGCAAAGCTCACAGCTCAAAGCTCACAGCTCAAAGCTCAAAGCGCAAAGCTCAAAGCTCAAAGCTCACACCCCAAAGCTCAAAGCCCAAAGCTCACAGCTCAAAGGTCAAAGGTCAAAGCTCAAAGCTCACTGCTCACAGCTCACAGCTCAAAGCTCACAGGTCAAAGCTCAAAGCTCACACAGCTCAAAGCTCAAAGCTCAAAGCGCAAAGCTCAAATCGCAAAGCTCACAGCTCACAGCTCAAAGCTCAAAGCTCAAAGCTCACATCTCAAAGCTCAAAGCTCAAAGCTCACATCTCAAAGCTCACAGCTCAAAGCTGAAAACTCAAATCTCTAAGTGCAAAGCTCACAACTCAAAGCTCACAGCTCAAAGCTCAAAGCCCAAAGCTCACAGCTCAGAGCTCAAAGCTCAAATCTCAAAGCGCAAAGCTCACAGCTCAAAGCTCACAGCTCAAAGTCTCAAAGCTCAAAGCTCACATCTCAAAGCTCACACGTCAAAGCTCACAGCTCAAAGCTCACAGCTCAAAGCTCAAATCTCAAATCGCAAAGCTCACAGCTAAAAGCTGAAAGCTCAAATCTCAAAGCGCAAAGCTCACAACTCAAAGCCCAAAGCTCATAGCTCAAAGCTCAAATCGCAAAGCTCACAGCTCAAAGCTGAAAGCTCAAATCTCTAAGTGCAAAGCTCACAACTCAAAGCTCACAGCTCAAAGCGCAAAGCCCAAAGCTCACAGCTCAAAGCTGAAAGCTCAAATCTCAAAGCGCAAAGCTCACAGCGCAAAAGCCCAAAGCTCACAGCTCAAAGCTGAAAGCTCAAATCTCAAAGCGCAAAGCTCAAAGCTCACATCTCAAAGCTCACACGTCAAAGCTCACAGCTCAAAGCTCACAGCTCAAAGCTCAAATCTCAAATCGCAAAGCTCACAGCTCAAAGCTGAAAGCTCAAATCTCAAAGCGCAAAGCTCACAACTCAAAGCCCAAAGCTCATAGCTCAAAGCTCAAATCGCAAAGCTCACAACTCAAAGCTAACAGCTCACAGCTCAAAGCTCACAGGTCAAAGCTCAAAGCTCAAAGCTCACAGGTCAAAGCTCAAAGCCACAGGTCAATGCTCAAAGCTCACAGCTCAAAGCGCGCAGCTCACAGGTCAAAGCTCACAGGTCAAAGCTCAAAGCGAAAAGCTCACAGCTCAAAGCTCAAAGCTCAAGGCTCACAGCTCAAAGCTCAAAGCTCAAAGCTCACACCCCAAAGCTCAAAGCTCAAAGCTCACAGCTCAAAGCTCACAGGTAAAAGCTCACAGCTCACAACTCAAAGGTCAAAGCTCAAAGCTCACATGTCAAAGCTCACAGCTCTAAGCTCAATCTCAAAGTGCAAAGCTCACAACTCAAAGCTCACAGCTCAAAGCTCACAGCTCAAAGCTCAAAGCTCACAGTTCAAAGCTCACATGTCGAAGCTCAAAGCTCAAAGCTCAAAACTCATAGCTCACAGCTCAAAGCTCACAGGTCAAAGCTCAAAGCTCACACAGCTCAAAGCTCAAAGCGCGCAGCTCACAGGTCAAAGCTCAAAGCTCAAAGCCACAGGTCAAAGCTCACAGGTCCAAGCTCAAAGCGCAAAGCTCACAGCTCAAAGCTCACAGCTCAAAGCTCAAAGCGCAAAGCTCAAAGCTCAAAGCTCAAAGCTCACAGCTCAAAGCTCAAAGGTCAAAGCTCAAAGCTCACTGCTCACAGCTCACAGCTCAAAGCTCACAGGTCAAAGCTCAAAGCTCACACAGCTCAAAGCTCAAAGCTCAAAGCGCGCAGCTCACAGGTCAAAGCTCAAAGCCACAGGTCAAAGCTCACAGCTCAAAGCTCAAAGCTGAAAGCTCAAATCTCTAAGTGCAAAGCTCACAACTCAAAAGCTCACTGCTCACAGCTCAAAGCTCACAGCTCAAAGCTCAAAGCTCAAAACTCATAGCTCACAGCTCAAAGCTCAGAGGTCAAAGCTCATAGCTCAGAGGTTACAGCTCAGAGGTCAAAGCTTAGATGTCAGAGGTCAAAGCTCAGATGCCAAAGGTCAGAGGTCAAAGCTCAGATGTCAGAGGTCAAAGCTCAGATGTCAGAGGTCAAAGCTCAGATGTCAGAGGTCAAAGCTCAGATGTCAGACGTCAAAGTTAAGATGTCAAAGCTCAGATGTCAGAGGTCAGAGGTCAAAGCTCAGATGTCAAAGCTCAGATGTCAGATGTCAAAGCTCAGATGTCAGAGGTCAAAGCTCAGATGTCAAAGCTCAGATGTCAGACGTCAAAGTTCAGATGTCAAAGCTCAGATGTCAGAGGTCAAAGCTCAGATGTCAAAGCTCAGATGTCAAAGCTCAGAGGTCAAAGCTCAGAGATCAAAGCTCAGAGGTCAAAGCTCAGATGTCAGATGTCAAAGCTCAGATGTCAGAGGTCAAAGCTCAGATGTCAAAGCTCAGATGTCAGACGTCAAAGTTCAGATGTCAAAGCTCAGATGTCAGATGTCAAAGCTCAGATGTCAGAGGTCAAAGCTCAGATGTCAAAGCTCAGATGTCAGATGTCAAAGCTCAGATGTCAAAGCTCAGATGTCAAAGCTCACAGCTCAAAGCTCAAAGGTCAAAGCTCAAAGCTCACTGCTCACAGCTCACAGCTCAAAGCTCACAGGTCAAAGCTCAAAGCTCACACAGCTCAAAGCTCAAAGCTCAAAGCGCGCAGCTCACAGGTCAAAGCTCAAAGCCACAGGTCAAAGCTCACAGCTCAAAGCTCAAAGCTGAAAGCTCAAATCTCTAAGTGCAAAGCTCACAACTCAAAAGCTCACTGCTCACAGCTCAAAGCTCACAGCTCAAAGCTCAAAGCTCAAAACTCATAGCTCACAGCTCAAAGCTCAGAGGTCAAAGCTCATAGCTCAGAGGTTACAGCTCAGAGGTCAAAGCTTAGATGTCAGAGGTCAAAGCTCAGATGCCAAAGGTCAGAGGTCAAAGCTCAGATGTCAGAGGTCAAAGCTCAGATGTCAGAGGTCAAAGCTCAGATGTCAGAGGTCAAAGCTCAGATGTCAGACGTCAAAGTTAAGATGTCAAAGCTCAGATGTCAGAGGTCAGAGGTCAAAGCTCAGATGTCAAAGCTCAGATGTCAGATGTCAAAGCTCAGATGTCAGAGGTCAAAGCTCAGATGTCAAAGCTCAGATGTCAGACGTCAAAGTTCAGATGTCAAAGCTCAGATGTCAGAGGTCAAAGCTCAGATGTCAAAGCTCAGATGTCAAAGCTCAGAGGTCAAAGCTCAGAGATCAAAGCTCAGAGGTCAAAGCTCAGATGTCAGATGTCAAAGCTCAGATGTCAGAGGTCAAAGCTCAGATGTCAAAGCTCAGATGTCAGACGTCAAAGTTCAGATGTCAAAGCTCAGATGTCAGATGTCAAAGCTCAGATGTCAGAGGTCAAAGCTCAGATGTCAAAGCTCAGATGTCAGACGTCAAAGTTCAGATGTCAAAGCTCAGATGTCAGAGGTCAAAGCTTAGATGTCAGAGGTCAGAGCTTAGATGTCAGATGTCAGAGGTCAAAGCTCAGATGTCAAAGCTCAGATGTCAGATGTCAAAGCTCAGATGTCAAAGCTCAGATGTCAAAGCTCAGAGGTCAAAGCTCAGAGGTCAAAGCTCAGATGTCAAAGCTCAGATGTCAGACGTCAAAGTTCAGATGTCAAAGCTCAGATGTCAGAGGTCAAAGCTTAGATGTCACAGGTCAGAGCTTAGATGTCAGATGTCAGAGGTCAAAGCTCAGATGTCAAAGCTCAGATGTCAGATGTCAAAGCTCAGATGTCAGAGGTCAAAGCTTAGATGTCACAGGTCAGAGCTTAGATGTCAGATGTCAGAGGTCAAAGCTCAGATGTCAAAGCTCAGATGTCAGATGTCAAAGCTCAGATGTCAAAGCTCAGATGTCAGACGTCAAAGTTCAGATGTCAAAGCTCAGATGTCAGAGGTCAAAGCTTAGATGTCACAGGTCAGAGCTTAGATGTCAGATGTCAGAGGTCAAAGCTCAGATGTCAAAGCTCAGATGTCAGATGTCAAAGCTCAGATGTCAAAGCTCAGATGTCAAAGCTCAGAGGTCAAAGCTCAGAGGTCAAAGCTCAGAGGTCAAAGCTCAGAGGTCAAAGCTCAGAGGTCAAAGCTCAGATTTCAAAGCTCAGATGTCAAAGCTCAGAGGTCAAAGCTCAGATGTCAGAAGTCAAAGCTCAGATGTCAGAGGTCAAAACACAGGTGTCAGAGGTCAAAGCTCAGATGTCAAAGCTCAGATGTCAAAGCTTAGATGTCAGAGGTCAAAGCTCATACGCCAAAGGTCAGAGGTCAAAGCTCAGATGTCAGATGTCAAAGCTCAGAGGTCAAATGTCAGAAGTCAAAGCTCAGATGTCAGAGGTCAAAGCTCAGATATCAGAGGTCAAAGCTCAGATGTCAGAGGTCAAAGCTCAGATGTCAGAGGTCAAAGCTCAGATGTCAGAGGTCAGAGCTTAGATGTAAGATGTCAGAGGTCAAAGCTCAGATGTCAAAGCTCAGATGTCAAAGCTCAGAGATCAAAGCTCAGAGGTCAAAGCTCAGAGGTCAAAGCTCAGAGGTCAAAGCTCAGATTTCAAAGCTCAGATGTCAGAGGTCAAAGCTCAGATGTCAGAAGTCAAAGCTCAGATGTCAGAGGTCAAAACAAAGATGTCAGAGGTCAAAGCTGAGATGTCAGAGGTCAAGCTCATATGCCAAAGGTCAGATGTCAAAGCTCAGATGTCAAAGCTTAGATGTCAGAGGTCAAAGCTCATACGCCAAAGGTCAGAGGTCAAAGCTCAGATGTCAGAGGTCAAAGCTCAGATGTCAGAGGTCAAAGCTCAGATGTCAGAGGTCAAAGCTCAGATGTCAAAGCTCAGAGGTCAAATGTCAGAAGTCAAAGCTCAGATGTCAGAGGTCAAAGCTCAGATATCAGAGGTCAAAGCTCAGATGTCAGAGGTCAAAGCTCAGATGTCAGAGGTCAAAGCTCAGATGTCAGAGGTCAAAGCTCAGATGTCAGAGGTCAGAGCTTAGATGTCAAAGCTCAGATGTCAGATGTCAAAGCTCAGATGTCAGATGTCAAAGCTCAGATGTCAAAGCTCAGAGATCAAAGCTCAGAGGTCAAAGCTCAGAGGTCAAAGCTCAAAGCTCACTGCTCACAGCTCACAGCTCAAAGCTCACAGGTCAAAGCTCAAAGCTCACACAGCTCAAAGCTCAAAGCTCAAAGCGCGCAGCTCACAGGTCAAAGCTCAAAGCCACAGGTCAAAGCTCACAGCTCAAAGCTCAAAGCTGAAAGCTCAAATCTCTAAGTGCAAAGCTCACAACTCAAAAGCTCACTGCTCACAGCTCAAAGCTCACAGCTCAAAGCTCAAAGCTCAAAACTCATAGCTCACAGCTCAAAGCTCAGAGGTCAAAGCTCATAGCTCAGAGGTTACAGCTCAGAGGTCAAAGCTTAGATGTCAGAGGTCAAAGCTCAGATGCCAAAGGTCAGAGGTCAAAGCTCAGATGTCAGAGGTCAAAGCTCAGATGTCAGAGGTCAAAGCTCAGATGTCAGAGGTCAAAGCTCAGATGTCAGACGTCAAAGTTAAGATGTCAAAGCTCAGATGTCAGACGTCAAAGTTCAGATGTCAAAGCTCAGATGTCAGAGGTCAAAGCTTAGATGTCAGAGGTCAGAGCTTAGATGTCAGATGTCAGAGGTCAAAGCTCAGATGTCAAAGCTCAGATGTCAGATGTCAAAGCTCAGATGTCAAAGCTCAGATGTCAAAGCTCAGAGGTCAAAGCTCAGAGGTCAAAGCTCAGATGTCAAAGCTCAGATGTCAGACGTCAAAGTTCAGATGTCAAAGCTCAGATGTCAGAGGTCAAAGCTTAGATGTCACAGGTCAGAGCTTAGATGTCAGATGTCAGAGGTCAAAGCTCAGATGTCAAAGCTCAGATGTCAGATGTCAAAGCTCAGATGTCAGAGGTCAAAGCTTAGATGTCACAGGTCAGAGCTTAGATGTCAGATGTCAGAGGTCAAAGCTCAGATGTCAAAGCTCAGATGTCAGATGTCAAAGCTCAGATGTCAAAGCTCAGATGTCAGACGTCAAAGTTCAGATGTCAAAGCTCAGATGTCAGAGGTCAAAGCTTAGATGTCACAGGTCAGAGCTTAGATGTCAGATGTCAGAGGTCAAAGCTCAGATGTCAAAGCTCAGATGTCAGATGTCAAAGCTCAGATGTCAAAGCTCAGATGTCAAAGCTCAGAGGTCAAAGCTCAGAGGTCAAAGCTCAGAGGTCAAAGCTCAGAGGTCAAAGCTCAGAGGTCAAAGCTCAGATTTCAAAGCTCAGATGTCAAAGCTCAGAGGTCAAAGCTCAGATGTCAGAAGTCAAAGCTCAGATGTCAGAGGTCAAAACACAGGTGTCAGAGGTCAAAGCTCAGATGTCAAAGCTCAGATGTCAAAGCTTAGATGTCAGAGGTCAAAGCTCATACGCCAAAGGTCAGAGGTCAAAGCTCAGATGTCAGATGTCAAAGCTCAGAGGTCAAATGTCAGAAGTCAAAGCTCAGATGTCAGAGGTCAAAGCTCAGATATCAGAGGTCAAAGCTCAGATGTCAGAGGTCAAAGCTCAGATGTCAGAGGTCAAAGCTCAGATGTCAGAGGTCAGAGCTTAGATGTAAGATGTCAGAGGTCAAAGCTCAGATGTCAAAGCTCAGATGTCAAAGCTCAGAGATCAAAGCTCAGAGGTCAAAGCTCAGAGGTCAAAGCTCAGAGGTCAAAGCTCAGATTTCAAAGCTCAGATGTCAGAGGTCAAAGCTCAGATGTCAGAAGTCAAAGCTCAGATGTCAGAGGTCAAAACAAAGATGTCAGAGGTCAAAGCTGAGATGTCAGAGGTCAAGCTCATATGCCAAAGGTCAGATGTCAAAGCTCAGATGTCAAAGCTTAGATGTCAGAGGTCAAAGCTCATACGCCAAAGGTCAGAGGTCAAAGCTCAGATGTCAGAGGTCAAAGCTCAGATGTCAGAGGTCAAAGCTCAGATGTCAGAGGTCAAAGCTCAGATGTCAAAGCTCAGAGGTCAAATGTCAGAAGTCAAAGCTCAGATGTCAGAGGTCAAAGCTCAGATATCAGAGGTCAAAGCTCAGATGTCAGAGGTCAAAGCTCAGATGTCAGAGGTCAAAGCTCAGATGTCAGAGGTCAAAGCTCAGATGTCAGAGGTCAGAGCTTAGATGTCAAAGCTCAGATGTCAGATGTCAAAGCTCAGATGTCAGATGTCAAAGCTCAGATGTCAGATGTCAAAGCTCAGAGATCAAAGCTCAGAGGTCAAAGCTCAGAGGTCAAAGCTCAAAGCTCACTGCTCACAGCTCACAGCTCAAAGCTCACAGGTCAAAGCTCAAAGCTCACACAGCTCAAAGCTCAAAGCTCAAAGCGCGCAGCTCACAGGTCAAAGCTCAAAGCCACAGGTCAAAGCTCACAGCTCAAAGCTCAAAGCTGAAAGCTCAAATCTCTAAGTGCAAAGCTCACAACTCAAAAGCTCACTGCTCACAGCTCAAAGCTCACAGCTCAAAGCTCAAAGCTCAAAACTCATAGCTCACAGCTCAAAGCTCAGAGGTCAAAGCTCATAGCTCAGAGGTTACAGCTCAGAGGTCAAAGCTTAGATGTCAGAGGTCAAAGCTCAGATGCCAAAGGTCAGAGGTCAAAGCTCAGATGTCAGAGGTCAAAGCTCAGATGTCAGAGGTCAAAGCTCAGATGTCAGAGGTCAAAGCTCAGATGTCAGACGTCAAAGTTAAGATGTCAAAGCTCAGATGTCAGACGTCAAAGTTCAGATGTCAAAGCTCAGATGTCAGAGGTCAAAGCTTAGATGTCAGAGGTCAGAGCTTAGATGTCAGATGTCAGAGGTCAAAGCTCAGATGTCAAAGCTCAGATGTCAGATGTCAAAGCTCAGATGTCAAAGCTCAGATGTCAAAGCTCAGAGGTCAAAGCTCAGAGGTCAAAGCTCAGATGTCAAAGCTCAGATGTCAGACGTCTAAGTTCAGATGTCAAAGCTCAGATGTCAGAGGTCAAAGCTTAGATGTCACAGGTCAGAGCTTAGATGTCAGATGTCAGAGGTCAAAGCTCAGATGTCAAAGCTCAGATGTCAGATGTCAAAGCTCAGATGTCAGAGGTCAAAGCTTAGATGTCACAGGTCAGAGCTTAGATGTCAGATGTCAGAGGTCAAAGCTCAGATGTCAAAGCTCAGATGTCAGATGTCAAAGCTCAGATGTCAAAGCTCAGATGTCAGACGTCAAAGTTCAGATGTCAAAGCTCAGATGTCAGAGGTCAAAGCTTAGATGTCACAGGTCAGAGCTTAGATGTCAGATGTCAGAGGTCAAAGCTCAGATGTCAAAGCTCAGATGTCAGATGTCAAAGCTCAGATGTCAAAGCTCAGATGTCAAAGCTCAGAGGTCAAAGCTCAGAGGTCAAAGCTCAGAGGTCAAAGCTCAGAGGTCAAAGCTCAGAGGTCAAAGCTCAGATTTCAAAGCTCAGATGTCAAAGCTCAGAGGTCAAAGCTCAGATGTCAGAAGTCAAAGCTCAGATGTCAGAGGTCAAAACACAGGTGTCAGAGGTCAAAGCTCAGATGTCAAAGCTCAGATGTCAAAGCTTAGATGTCAGAGGTCAAAGCTCATACGCCAAAGGTCAGAGGTCAAAGCTCAGATGTCAGATGTCAAAGCTCAGAGGTCAAATGTCAGAAGTCAAAGCTCAGATGTCAGAGGTCAAAGCTCAGATATCAGAGGTCAAAGCTCAGATGTCAGAGGTCAAAGCTCAGATGTCAGAGGTCAAAGCTCAGATGTCAGAGGTCAGAGCTTAGATGTAAGATGTCAGAGGTCAAAGCTCAGATGTCAAAGCTCAGATGTCAAAGCTCAGAGATCAAAGCTCAGAGGTCAAAGCTCAGAGGTCAAAGCTCAGAGGTCAAAGCTCAGATTTCAAAGCTCAGATGTCAGAGGTCAAAGCTCAGATGTCAGAAGTCAAAGCTCAGATGTCAGAGGTCAAAACAAAGATGTCAGAGGTCAAAGCTGAGATGTCAGAGGTCAAGCTCATATGCCAAAGGTCAGATGTCAAAGCTCAGATGTCAAAGCTTAGATGTCAGAGGTCAAAGCTCATACGCCAAAGGTCAGAGGTCAAAGCTCAGATGTCAGAGGTCAAAGCTCAGATGTCAGAGGTCAAAGCTCAGATGTCAGAGGTCAAAGCTCAGATGTCAAAGCTCAGAGGTCAAATGTCAGAAGTCAAAGCTCAGATGTCAGAGGTCAAAGCTCAGATATCAGAGGTCAAAGCTCAGATGTCAGAGGTCAAAGCTCAGATGTCAGAGGTCAAAGCTCAGATGTCAGAGGTCAAAGCTCAGATGTCAGAGGTCAGAGCTTAGATGTCAAAGCTCAGATGTCAGATGTCAAAGCTCAGATGTCAGATGTCAAAGCTCAGATGTCAAAGCTCAGAGATCAAAGCTCAGAGGTCAAAGCTCAGAGGTCAAAGCTCAGAGGTCAAAGCTCAGATTTCAAAGCTCAGATGTCAGAAGTCAAAGCTCAGATGTCAGAAGTCAAAGCTCAGATGTCAGAGGTCAAATCAAAGATGTCAGAGGTCAAAGCTTAGATGTCAGAGGTCAAAGCTCATATGCCAAAGGTCAGAGGTCAAAGCTCAGATGTCAGAGGTCAAAGCTCAGATGTCAGAGGTCAAAGCTCAGATGTCAGAGGTCAAAGCTCAGATGTCAGAGGTCAAAGCTCAAATGTCAAAGCTCAGAGCTCAGATGTCAGAGGTCAAAGCTCAGATGTCAGAGGTCAAAGTTCAGATGTAAGAGGTCAAAGCTCAAATGTCAGAGGTCAAAGCTCAAATGTCAAAGCTCAGAGCTCAAAGCTCATATGTCAAAGCTCAGATGTCAGAAGTCAAAGCTCAGATGTCAGAGGTCAAAGCTCAGATGTCAGAGGTCAAAGCTCAAATGTCAAAGCTCAGAGCTCAAAGCTCAGATGTCAAAGCTCAGAGGTCAAAGCTCAGATGTCAGAGGTCAAAGCTCAGATGTCAGAGGTCGAGGTCAGAGCTCAAAGCTCAGAGGTCAGACCTCTGACAAAGCTCAGAGGTCAGACCTCTGACAAATAAAAGTAAATATTCTAAAAGAATATTCGAGTTTTCAGTTCTGGTTAAAGTTGTCAATTCCAAACACGAGAAATGTTTCATAGTAATGTTTTTATATACATGGTTTATTTGATCCTTCTGTTTTAAGTTTTACTACAAATAATTCTTGATTTGCTTGTAACGCCTCAGACAAAATACAAAAAAAATTGTATTTGCGACCTCAAAATTAATTTGAAAATAATAGATTTTTTAATTTGTGTATTTTTTTTGCTGATGTAATATTTTTCACAACCAATTTAATATTTGTATTTATGGCAGAAAAAACAGAAAAGAAAAAGAAAAAAAGACGTTGCTTAACGCAAAAAATAATATCGTCAAGGATGCTGTGTTGGACATTTATATAAAAGAATTATAAAAACTTGTTCCGAGGAAAATAAAATTATTTTTAAAGCACGTCAGGTGCGAATTATTCCGATTATTCCGGGAGAGTTAAATGAAAACAATGAGAATAAGAGAATAATAAATAAATAAATGAGAATAAATGAGAATAATGAAAACAATTGCAAAAGACATACGGTGTTCAAATCATGAAATCCAATCCTTGTTTGTTGCGCGGATGATAAAAACGTCTCCATGAATTAAGAGTGCGATCATTTGCGAATATTAAAGAGTCAGCGAAATGGACTGTTTTGTAGAGATCATGGTTTGTGTAATTCTTTTCTTTTAGTGTTTTATGTCGTCTTCTAAGTTCAGTTCCTTGTGGTTATTTGATGAATAAATGTTTGATTTCGTTTTGCTTGGGTTTCAATTTGGTTTATAAACTATTCTACAAATTATTCTTTTGAATAGTAAAAACCAAAGAGGATGTCGAAGAGTAACGAGAAAAACCAATATGAAGAGTTGATGAAAACCCAAGCAAAAAAGCCAACCCACAAACACCCTTTAAAAATGGTTCGCAATTCTCACGTTTCGACCAGCCTACTCTAGTATCTTGCTCTAGCATTCAGATGGACTTCCGATGATAAGCAGGCTTGTCGAACGTTGAGACCTTACGGAGAAGTGCGACAAGGATCGTTCTCGAAGGATGGTGTTTCCACAAACCGATTTTTAAATAAAACCAAATTATTTTTAAGCACTTTCTGCAAATAATAAAAAACCAGATCCAACTAAATGAAACAAGTCAAAAGTCAAACGAAACCAAAATCAAACACAATTTGTTCCCAATTTATGCAAACAGAAAATGTCAAACCAAAGCGAATGAAACCAAAATTGTGATGGAAACAAAGGAAACACCAAAATTAATAGTCTATTGGTTTCATTATTTATATCACCGATTATTTTCAAACCCATATTCAGGTTATTTGGTTTGGTCTTTTGATTTGTCTAAACTTTGTCTAAAAAATCCGAGATAAAAAACTACATTTTCTTGTACTTAACTTTTGTACATGTGAAGTGAGTTTTTACCCTAAATCATAAGGATTGTTTATCAAATTTAAATCTCATTTTTAATTTTTCGAAAAAAAGTTTGTCAAGTCTGAAAATTAAAAAAAAAAAAATAAAAAAAAAATAAAATAAAAAAAAATCATTTTTATTTCTGAAAAAAAGCTGAGCTTTGAGCTCTAGATCAACATCATTAATTTCCTGTACTTTTCTTCATTGTAAATGAATTTGATTTCCATCAAATTGAAAATCTCATTTTTATTTTTTGAAAAGAAAGTGTATGAAAATTAATCATAAAATAAACATGGCTTCTGACTGCCAAACGAACAAGGATAGTTGACTATTGGGGTCACCACCAACATAGGGCTGGATGGCTCAGTTGGTAGAGCGCCTGTACGGTATTCAGGAGGTCGCCGGTTCGAATCCCGCTCCAGTCAATTTTTCTTTGTTCACTTTAATGACATAAAATAAAGACGTTAAAGACTTTGAGCTTTGCGCTTTGAGCTTTGAGCTTTGCGCTTTGCGCTTTGCGCTTTGAGCTCTGACATCTGAGCTTTGAGCTTTGAGCTTTGAGCTTTGAGCTCTGACATCTGAGCTTTGAGCTTTGAGCTTTGAGCTTTGAGCTTTGAGCTTTAAGCTTTGAGCTTTGAGCTTTGAGCTCTGACATCTGAGCTTTGAGCTTTGAGCTTTTGAGCTCTGACATCTGAGCTTTGAGCTTTGAGCTTTGAGCTCCGACATCTGAACTTTGAGCTTTGAGCTTTGAGCTTTGAGCTCTGACATCTGAGCTTTGAGCTTTGAGCTTTGAGCTTTGAGCTCTGACATCTGAGCTTCGAGCTTTGAGCTTTGAGCTTTGAGCTCTGACATCTGAGCTTTGAGCTTTGAGCTTTGAGCTTTGAGCTCCGACATCTGAGCTTTGAGCTTTGAGCTTTGAGCTTTGAGCTTTGAGCTCTGACATCTGAGCTTTGAGCTTTGAGCTTTGAGCTTTGAGCTCTGACATCTGAGCTTTGGGCTTTGAGCTTTGAGCTTTGAGCTTTGAGCTTTGAGCTCCGACATCTGAGCTTTGAGCTTTGAGCTTTGAGCTTTGAGCTCTGACATCTGAGCTTTGAGCTTTGAGCTTTGAGCTTTGAGCTTTGAGCTCTGACATCTGAGCTTTGAGCTTTGAGCTTTGAGCTTTGAGCTCCGACATCTGAGCTTTGAGCTTTGAGCTTTGAGCTTTGAGCTTTGAGCTTTGAGCTCTGACATCTGAGCTTTGAGCTTTGAGCTCTGACATCTGAGCTTTGAGCTTTGAGCTTTGAGCTCCGACATCTGAGCTTTGAGCTTTGAGCTTTGAGCTTTGAGCTCTGACATCTGAGCTTTGAGCTTTGAGCTTTGAGCTTTGAGCTCTGACATCAGAGCTTTGAGCTTTGAGCTTTGAGCTTTGAGCTTTGAGCTTTGAGCTCCGACATCTGAGCTTTGAGCTTTGAGCTTTGAGCTCTGACATCTGAGCTTTGAGCTTTGAGCTTTGAGCTTTGAGCTTTGAGCTCTGACATCTGAGCTTTGAGCTTTGAGCTTTGAGCTTTGAGCTCCGACATCTGAGCTTTGAGCTTTGAGCTTTGAGCTTTGAGCTTTGAGCTTTGAGCTCTGACATCTGAGCTTTGAGCTTTGAGCTCTGACATCTGAGCTTTGAGCTTTGAGCTTTGAGCTCTGACATCTGAGCTTTGAGCTTTGAGCTCTGACATCTGAGCTTTGAGCTTTGAGCTTTGAGCTCTGACATCTGAGCTTTGAGCTTTGAGCTTTGAGCTTTGAGCTCTGACATCTGAGCTTTGAGCTTTGAGCTTTGAGCTTTGAGCTCTGACATCTGAGCTTTGAGCTTTGAGCTTTGAGCTTTGAGCTCTGACATCAGAGCTTTGAGCTTTGAGCTTTGAGCTTTGAGCTCTGAGCTTTGAGCTTTGAGCTTTGACATCTGACATCTGAGCTTTGACATCTGAGCTTTGACCTCTGACATCTGAGCTTTGAGCTTTGAGCTTTGAGCTCTGACATCTGAGCTTTGAGCTTTGAGCTTTGAGCTTTGAGCTCTGACATCTGAGCTTTGAGCTTTGAGCTTTGAGCCCTGACATCTGAGCTTTGAGCTTTGAGCTCTGACATCTGAGCTTTGAGCTTTGAGCTTTGAGCTCTGACATCTGAGCTTTGAGCTTTGAGCTTTGAGCTTTGAGCTCTGACATCTGAGCTTTGAGCTTTGAGCTTTGAGCTTTGAGCTCTGACATCTGAGCTTTGAGCTTTGAGCTTTGAGCTTTGAGCTCTGACATCTGAGCTTTGAGCTTTGAGCTTTGAGCTTTGAGCTTTGAGCTTTGAGCTCTGACATCTGAGCTTTGAGCTTTGAGCTTTGAGCTCTGACATCTGAGCTTTGAGCTTTGAGCTTTGAGCTTTGAGCTCTGACATCTGAGCTTTGAGCTTTGAGCTTTGAGCTTTGAGCTCTGACATCTGAGCTTTGAGCTTTGAGCTTTGAGCTTTGAGCTTTGAGCTCTGATATCTGAGCTTTGAGCTTTGAGCTTTGAGCTCTGACATCTGAGCTTTGAGCTTTGAGCTTTGAGCTCTGACATCTGAGCTTTGAGCTTTGAGCTTTGAGCTCTGACATCTGAGCTTTGAGCTTTGAGCTTTGAGCTTTGAGCTTTCAGCTCTGACATCTGAGCTTCGAGCTTTGAGCTTTGAGCTCTGACATCTGAGCTTTGAGATTTGAGCTTTGAGCTCTGACATCTGAGCTTTGAGCTTTGAGCTTTGAGCTCTGAGCTCTGAGCTTTGAGCTTTGAGCTTTGACATCTGACATCTGAGCTTTGACATCTGAGCTTTGACCTCTGACATCTGAGCTTTGAGCTTTGAGCTTTGAGCTTTGAGCTTTGAGCTCTGACATCTGAGCTTTGAGCTTTGAGCTTTGAGCTTTGAGCTCTGACATCTGAGCTTCGAGCTTTGAGCTTTGAGCTTTGAGCTCTGACATCTGAGCTTTGAGCTTTGAGCTTTGAGCTTTAAGCTTTGAGCTTTGAGCTCTGACATCTGAGCTTTGAGCTTTGAGCTTTGAGCTTTGAGCTCTGACATCTGAGCTTTGAGCTTTGAGCTTTGAGCTTTTGAGCTCTGACATCTGAGCTTTGAGCTTTGAGCTTTGAGCTCTGACATCTGAGCTTTGAGCTTTGAGCTTTGAGCTTTGAGCTTTGAGCTCTGACATCTGAGCTTTGAGCTTTGAGCTTTGAGCTTTAAGCTTTGAGCTTTGAGCTTTGAGCTCTGACATCTGAGCTTTGAGCTTTGAGCTTTGAGCTCTGACATCTGAGCTTTGAGCTTTGAGCTTTGAGCTTTGAGCTTTAAGCTTTGAGCTCTGACATCTGAGCTTTGAGCTTTGAGCTTTGAGCTTTTGAGCTCTGACATCTGAGCTTTGAGCTTTGAGCTTTGAGCTCCGACATCTGAGCTTTGAGCTTTGAGCTTTGAGCTTTGAGCTTTGAGCTCTGACATCTGAGCTTTGAGCTTTGAGCTTTGAGCTCTGACATCTGAGCTTTGAGCTTTGAGCTTTGAGCTTTGAGCTTTGAGCTCTGACATCTGAGCTTTGAGCTTTGAGCTTTGAGCTTTGAGCTTTGAGCTCTGACATCTGAGCTTTGAGCTTTGAGCTTTGAGCTTTGAGCTCTGACATCTGAGCTTTGAGCTTTGAGCTTTGAGCTTTGAGCTTTGAGCTTTGAGCTTTGAGCTCTGACATCTGAGCTTTGAGCTTTGAGCTTTGAGCTTTGAGCTTTGCGCTTTGAGCTTTGAGCTTTGAGCTCTGACATCTGAGCTTTGAGCTTTGAGCTTTGAGCTTTGAGCTTTGCGCTTTGAGCTCTGAGCTCTGAGCTTTGAGCTTTGAGCTTTGACATCTGACATCTGAGCTTTGACATCTGAGCTTTGACCTCTGACATCTGAGCTTTGAGCTTTGAGCTTTTGAGCTCTGACATCTGAGCTTTGAGCTTTGAGCTTTGAGCTCCGACATCTGAGCTTTGAGCTTTGAGCTTTGAGCTCTGACATCTGAGCTTTGAGCTTTGAGCTTTGAGCTTTGAGCTCTGACATCTGAGCTTTGAGCTTTGAGCTTTGAGCTTTGAGCTCTGACATCTGAGCTTCGAGCTTCGAGCTTTGAGCTTTGAGCTTTGAGCTCTGACATCTGAGCTTTGAGCTTTGAGCTTTGAGCTCCGACATCTGAGCTTTGAGCTTTGAGCTTTGAGCTTTGAGCTTTGAGCTTTGAGCTCTGACATCTGAGCTTTGAGCTTTGAGCTTTGAGCTTTGAGCTCTGACATCTGAGCTTTGAGCTTTGAGGCTTTGAGCTCTGACATCTGAGCTTTGAGCTTTGAGCTTTGAGCTCTGACATCTGAGCTTTGAGCTTTGAGCTCTGACATCTGAGCTTTGAGCTTTGAGCTTTGAGCTTTGAGTTCTGACATCTGAGCTTTGAGCTTTGAGCTTTGAGCTTTGAGCTCTGACATCTGAGCTTTGAGCTTTGAGCTTTGAGCTTTGAGCTTTGAGCTCCGACATCTGAGCTTTGAGCTTTGAGCTTTGAGCTCCGACATCTGAGCTTTGAGCTTTGAGCTTTGAGCTTTGAGCTTTGAGCTCTGACATCTGAGCTTTGAGCTTTGAGCTTTGAGCTCTGACATCTGAGCTTTGAGCTTTGAGCTTTGAGCTTTGAGCTTTGAGCTCTGACATCTGAGCTCTGAGCTTTGAGCTCTGACACATCTGAGCTTTGAGCTTTGAGCTTTGAGCTTTGAGCTTTGAGCTCTGACATCTGAGCTTTGAGCTTTGAGCTTTGAGCTCTGACATCTGAGCTTTGAGCTTTGAGCTTTGAGCTTTGAGCTCCGACATCTGAGCTTTGAGCTTTGAGCTTTGAGCTTTGAGCTCTGACATCTGAGCTTTGAGCTTTGAGCTCTGACATCTGAGCTTTGAGCTTTGAGCTTTGAGCTTTGAGCTCTGACATCTGAGCTTTGAGCTTTGAGCTTTGAGCTCTGACATCTGAGCTTTGAGCTTTGAGCTCTGACATCTGAGCTTTGAGCTTTGAGCTTTGAGCTCTGACATCTGAGCTTTGAGCTTTGAGCTCTGACATCTGAGCTTTGAGCTTTGAGCTTTGAGCTCTGAGCTCTGAGCTTTGAGCTTTGACATCTGACATCTGAGCTTTGACATCTGAGCTTTGACCTCTGACATCTGACATCTAAGCTCTGACCTCTGACATCTGAGCTTTGACCTCTGACATCTGAGCTTTGACATCTGAACTTTGACGTCTGACATCTGAGCTTTGACATCTGAGCTTTGACCTCTGACATCTGACATCTAAGCTCTGACCTCTGACATCTAAGCTTTGACCTCTGACCTTTTGCATCTGAGCTTTGACCTCTGACATCTGAGCTTTGACATCTGAGCTTTGACCTCTGACATCTGACATCTAAGCTCTGACCTCTGACATCTGAGCTTTGACCTCTGACATCTGAGCTTTGACATCTGAACTTTGACGTCTGACATCTGAGCTTTGACATCTGAACTTTGACGTCTGACATCTGAGCTTTGACATCTGAGCTTTGACCTCTGACATCTGAGCTTTGACATCTGACATCGGAGCTTTGCATCTGAGCTTTGACCTCTGACATCTGACATCTTAGCTCTGACCTCTGACATCTAAGCTTTGACCTCTGACATCTGAGCTTTGACATCTAAACTTTGACGTCTGACATCTGAGCTTTGACATCTGAGCTTTGACCTCTGACATCTGAGCTTTGACCTCTGACCTTTGGCATCTGAGCTTTGACCTCTGACATCTAAGCTTTGACCTCTGAGCTGTAACCTCTGAGCTATGAGCATTGACCTCTGAGCTTGGACATCTGAGCTTTGACCTCTGAGATGTCACCTCTGAGATGTCACCTCTGAGCTATGAGCTTTGCTCTCTGAGCTTTGACCTCTGAGCTTTGCTCCTCTGAGCTTTGAGCTCTGAGCTTTGACATTTGAGCTTTGACATCTGAGCTTTGAGCTCTGAGCTTTGACATCTGAGCTTTGACATCTGACATCTGAGCTTTGACATCTGAACAGTCAAATACTTTGCCCATCACTCTCAGGTTGAAGCATGAGCCATCGACGACGTTTCCCCCATCGTTCAGTTGCCCTTTCAAATATAGCACAGTAGATTCATCAATGCAAACAACACCCTAAATAGGACAAGGTCTCCTAGACAACAAGTTCCAGCTGTTACAAGACCTTTAATGATCATCGAGAAAATTCGAGCAAGTGCGTGGAAGTACACCCATCAGAAGGAATGAATCTCTGCCGTGAGCCGAGTCAGCCGACCATGAGCCGACTCTTAGCAAATACCGCGTCCACTTTCTTTTCCATATCAGGGGGTGGGTACGGCGATAGCAGAAGGTTGGGAGCCGATGGTTGAGGTGGGATGCAAGGCAGGTCCACATGTGGCATCCCCAGAATGTTGAAGATGTGCCGCAGCACAACGGGGTTGTCCCTGACGGTTGATGTAAGAGACCACAGTGGGGTTGTCTGTCCGGATTAGGACGAGCCGGATGAGTACCGAGGAGCGTCCCTCCTTGTGCAGTAAGATGATCTCTGGTAGAGGAAGTACACCTAGTCCTCTTTGAGGATGTCGGAGAAGCGTTCGCTGGAACGCCGGAAGATGATCAAGCTTGTCCTCGGCCTTAAAAGCGTTTAGCCTCCTGCAGCCGACCCTAATGCGAAACTCCAAAAGCATTAAACCGAGGTAATCGTCAAGGAATCGAAACATCTGACCACAATATGCATTGAGGGGTCCCCGGAGCATCGAGCCTTGAGGCGTTTAGCCTCCTGCAGCACAAATTCACTGAACTTGTGAAGGCCGAGAAGGTCGTCCCTTCCAAGTAAGCGGTCTTTAGCACCAACGGAGGGACGGGCCTGTCGATAACCAGAGAGGCGGGCCTTACCGGACGCACGGAAGGCTGAACAGCATCGATTGCCGGGCCCCGCTATCCCGCAATTACATGCACGTCGGCCTCCACGGTCTGCATGTGCTCTTGTAGGCTTCGTATGTGTACGGGATTTGCCGAGTTGTGGCCCTGGAGGTGGTCGGCCGAGGGCTCATACCCGGGGACATTTCTTCCGTCGGTGCTGAAGCTCGGTGGAGACGGGAAAACTTGTGCCGGTCAGACTTGGGACTTGGAGCGGGTGATTTTGCGGAAACGTGGCTCGAGCTAGAATGTCTGTCGAATGTCCGCCATACCGTGTGTGTATTAAACATGCAGTAGGTTACATCGATACGCGTCGCTGAAAATTGAGGACGAACCTTCGGGTCACATGGTCATATATAAGCATATATGGGGACATGCAGTGGGCGCGGAGGCGACTTGGGCGACTTTTTCAGCGAGATTTCTGGCGCATGCGCACTGATATACAAATGAGAGGTAAATGTGTTTTCTGAAATGAAAGTCAGCGTCGATTGAGCAGTCACTGGAGACAGTAACGCAAATCATCCACCACCTTTGGTCCGACGGAATTGCAAGCAATGGCACATACATCAGCCCTCACGGATCAGAGTAGCACACCTTAGTGCGGTGCCTTCAGACGGCACAGATTGAAGACACCCAGCATCATAGCGATACCTTGTAAGCGTCCGCAATCAAAGCAGCGTTGATGATGCCAAACAATACCGATGCAAGCACGCAGCCTTGCTTGACACCGTTTTTAACAGCAAAGGGCTGCGACTCCTGATTGCCGTCGATAACGCGTGCCTGCATACCATCATAGGAAGTGCGTAGTATGTTCAATAGCTGTCAGGGCAACCAGATTTTTGCAGAAGCTCCCAGAGACCATCGTGGCTGACAGAGACAAATGCCTTCGTCAGGTCTACGAACACCAGATAGAGGTCCTTGGTGCTGCTCCCTGTATATCTCTCACCAGTCATCAGATGGGCCTGGCGGTAACTGTTAGGCTCCGACTGGTTGCTGTTGTCGTTCATCCATTCCAGGTTTGCTTCACTGCAAGCTCGTTCAATATCGGGTTGGATCGTTAGATCGTAATGGTCGAACCAATCCCCGTCGATCGACCACGCCATGTAAGACGAAACAGTCCACCTCTCCAAAGGGCCGACTTAAACTAGACTTATGTGACCATGATTGTGACCAACAGCGCCAGATCATCCCACTGCGTCCAATGTTGTTCCAGCAGTGGTAGTTCTTCATGATCCACTAGATGACGGCGACAGCAAACACCCTTCACCAAACTTTGGTCAGCGTGGTCGATTCCGCAGCTCGTCATAGGTGCACGGGATGAGGGAGATGGTATTCTCCGGGATTACTCGGTATCTAAGCAGCTTCCGCGACGTCTCTCTATACAGACTAAATTGTTCTCGTAGTCTACATATCATGGTTTCCTCTTTCATTGTTTCCAGGTCTTCTTAGTACGGACTCGGCAGAGATCCGTTCTTTGTGGTGGGTTTCCTTGCCAAGAACCTCTTCACATGTGTATGTTTCAGTTCTTGAAGCAGCTGGACTTGTTGGCAAGGCTGATCCGGCATGTTGTTTAGTGCCCTTCCTGAGCGGGCCGACATTGTACCTTATCCGAGTGTTGGAATCCAACTGTGAAAGGGCAACAAACACTGGATCCAAGTCACCGATGAAGACCAACCAATGTTGGCAGCCTATATGTTCTATATGGCATCCGAAGATCAGTCGCCAGCATACCCAAACAGGAGGCAAACATCCATGACATAATCACCAACCCGCCCCTAGACGCCTTAAATCGAGGAAAAGCTTTCTACATGCAGTCCAGCCATAGTCTCAGCCCCCCGTACAACTAGGCTAGCACTGTGGGAGACCCAGCGAGAGTGAGAAACAACACATGGCAAAGCTGCCCATCCCAACCAGTGAGCAAATGGCACCTGGCCACAAATCTGTGTAGAAGCTGTGGAAGTCCCTCAAAGGCTACGCACAGGAACGGGCCGCAGCAAGTGGGGCTATGCTGATGCGGCTGACACAACCTGCGAATGCGGTGTCTCGGAGCAGACAACTGCAGCATCTACTGAGATTGGGGCCACTCTTTGGAGGACGAGTGCTGCCTGGAAAATCTGGAAGTGCAAATGAGAAGGAAACTGCGCAGGAGCCTTGCCGAAAATTTGAACTACCACGAGGAGGAGATGAATGGACACGAAAGGAAGAAATTGTGTCCGACGAATAGAGCTGCTCAGGGAAACTTTCGAACTGCTTTGCTAAGAACTTCAGACCGTAGTTGGCGCATTCTGGCGATAAAATAGCACCAAATATATGTTTCAGCCTGATGCTAAGAGTTCTGGTGACTGGTAGGATGTGAACGAGAGCGGAACGACAGGTCTCCAATCTTAAAGCTCCGTGATATAATATGCAGACATTTGAAATCTTCCCGTGAAACTTTAGTTGTAGGAAGTCTCGTTCACGTACTGAGAGTACCTCTGTGATGCGACTTTCTCTGGACATAACTCTATGACACATGGCTGACTTCGGGACTGACTTCCAACTACCGACCATCCTTAAGTCGTGGGGTGTTTGGGGTGTTCAGGGAGGGGGTCTGCCATGTCCTTTCTGGGATTATCGCTCGTACTACTTTGGTTCCCACCTGTCACTCAACTCTCGCCTGTGGCTCCTGGAAGCTGTAGCATGCACAGCGGCCACAGCCCCGGTAACCGCATGACAGGCGGGCTGAACCAGGCAGAGGGTAGCAGATGGGTCCATAACTCCCCGGTGAATTCATCAGGGTATGCCTACCCAAGCATGTGAAGACTGGAGTCGGCGAATTGAGCGGATGAGGTCATTCTTGTCCCAACGGTCATGAAGGCGACATCAACAAGCGTTGTGGATAGTTCAGAGCACGGCATGGCACGGAAGTCGTCGTGGTCATCCACTGCAGCCGACGTAGCCCCTGGTCGTGACGGTTCCCCGTACCACCGGATCCTGGCTTCCGAGGCCGAGAGAGTGGGATCGCCACTGTGCACCGGCCCTCCCACTTATAAACCTTCTCCGCACAGGTTTTTCTTCAGCGTGCACTCCAACAAGCCCTGCGGCGATGGGCAAGAGACGAATGTGACAGGTGGAGGTAACCACTGGGAGTCGCCAGTCTCAAACCCGCAAGTAGGCGGCCTGGATGAGTAAGTCGTTCTCCACCTGACCCGGGATGACAGAGGAGAGCAGGCGTTCCACTGGGCGACCGAGCAGCCCCTTTTCAGGGTGAGCCCTCACACGAGGGAAGGGGCGATAAAAGGAGCTTCAAACAAATGCTCATCCCACTCATAGACCGGCCAGTCTACCGCGGCTGGCGGCGTTACCCCTTCAAGCAGTCAGAACAAATGGAAAAGAAAGTGTAAAATGAAAAGTATATTTGGCACATGGAATGTGCGCACCCTCATGGGACAGAAAAGTGTCATCGAGGCCCGATAGAAGAACTGCCCTCATAGCGAGAGAACTAGCTCGCTACAGAGTTGACATTGCTGCCCTCAGCGAGACCAGACTCGCAAGGCAAAGGACGAAGACAGAATCCACGGGGTAGGCCTTGCCATTAAGACCTCACTCTGTAAGCCGCTACCAGACCTTCCAATCCCTGTGAGTGAGCGGCTGATGAAACTTCGCTTCCCCCTCAACCCCTCTCGACATGTCACAGTCATCAGCGCATGCGTATGCGTACCCACTCTCACCAGCAGCCATGAAGTAAAGGACGCCTTCTACGATGAGCTAAAAGCGCTCGTGATGGATGTTCCCCCCAGCGACACTCATCCTCGGGGATTTCAACGCAAGGGTCGGGGCTGACAGTGACAACTGGAGAGGTGTGCTGGGACCTCACGGCACAGGAAAGCTTAACTCAAATGGCCTCATGCTGCTGTTTTTCTGTGCCGAAAACGACATGACCATCACCAACACTATATTTCGCCAGGCGGACAAATTCAAGACAACCTGGATGCACCCCAGATCCAAACAGTGGCATATGATTGACTTTGCCATCTGCCGCAGATGGGACATCACCCAGACACATCGCAAGACTCCAAAAGTTCGCAGACCAACTTTTGACGTCGGGCGACTCATCCAGCCAGAACAGCGTGATGCCTTTGCAAATGACCTGGATGACAGGCTGACTGCCCACGGACCTCTGACTGGACCCCCAACCCAACAGTGGGTGCAGTTCAAGACGATAGTGACGGAGTCAGCCAAGTTAACCATCGGCCCCAGGAAAAAAAATCCATCAGGACGGGTTTGATGAAAATGACGATCACATCAGGCAACTCCTGGACATCAAGAGAAAGGCCTTCAGTGAGTGGCAGAACGACCTCTCCTCCATCCCGTAGCAAGATCGCTTCAAACGCCTCCAAAGGCAAACCCAAGCAGCATTACGCAGAATGCAAGACGAGCGGTGGGAGAAGAAGGCAGATGAAGTCCAAAGATATGCCGATATGCCATCAAGCAAGTCTATGGACCCGACAAGCCTGTCACCACCCCGCTCCTGTCGGCCGACGGCTCGACCCTGCTGAAGAAGAGCAACATCAACTCGAGGTGGAGAGAACAATTCAGCAACAGGCCCTCCGCTGTTGACCTCGCCGCACTTGAGCAGATCACAAATGGTGCCATGTTAGACTTCTCCCATTCTACACACCATTTGTTATGACAGCCAGCTCGTTAGTAACTAGTATTCTAAAATATTCGTGAAATGACCACAAGGGAAACTGACTGAGTTATTTTAAGTCATTGAAAAGTGAACAAAGAAAAATTGACTGGAGCGGGATTCGAACCGGCGTGTATCATTGAAACGATCCCTGGGGTGTAGCGGTGTGTGCGTGGTTTCATGGCTTCTGACTGCCAAACGAACAAAGATAGTTGACTATTGGGGTCACCACCAACATAGGGCTGGATGGCTCAGTTGGTAGAGCGCCTGTACGGTATTCAGGAGGTCGCCGGTTCGAATCCCGCTCCAGTCAATTTTTCTTTGTTCACTTTTCAATGACTTAAAATAACTCAGTCAGTTTCCCTTGTGGTCATTTCACGATCCTGGCGTTAATCTCCTTGTCCGGCTTCCTCGGCTGGGTGCCCTCGATGGAGATAGAGGGAGGATTGACAGCGGAGGCAGGTGCAGGTTGGAACAGGACCTCCGTCTTGCCGAGACTGATGGTGAGACCGAAAAGGTGGGAGGCTTCTGCAAATTTGTCAGTGACGACTTGCAAGTCGAGCTCCTTGTGGGTCACGAGCGCACAGTCATCAGCGATGATCCTTCTAACGGTCTTCGTCTTCGCTGTCAGTCGCCGCAGGTCGAACACAGAACCATCCAGTCTATAACGCAGGTACACACCGTGCTCAAGGTCTCTGGCAGCATAGTTGAGCACGCAGGTGAAGAATAGGTTGAAGAGGACGGGCGCTAACACAACCTTGTTTCACACCGTTGGTGATGTTGAATGGCTCCGATGCCTCTCCGCCCGAAAGCACTTGCCGCGTCACGGTCATGTCGTCATGAAACTGGCGTATCAGGTTCACAAACTTGGTCGGGCAACCAAACTTCGACAGGATCGACCAGATGTCTTCCCTGTTGACTGTGTCGAATTCCTTCGTCAAGTCGATGAATACAGCAAAGAGGTCCATGTTTTGTTCGACACATTTCTCCTGGACCTGGCGGACGGAGAAGATCATTGTCTATCGTGCTGCGGTTTGGAAGGAACCCACACTGGGCCTCTGGTAGGTTGTGCTCAGCAATGTTGGTGATGTCGCGGTTGAGCAAAACCCGAGCGAGGACCTTCCCTGCGGTTGATAAGAGGGAGATACCCCGGTAGTTGCCGCAATCAGTCTTGCTTCCTTTGTTCTTAAAGAGGGAGACGATTGTGGCATCCCTGAAGTCTTTGGGCATTTCTTCCTCTTCCCAGATGCTTATGAGGAGGGCGTGGAAAGCTTCGAGGGCAACTGGGCTGGCTGACTTGAAAATCTCGGCAGGAATCCCGTCCATCCCAGGGCATCCTGAGCTGGTCTGGTTGATTGCCTTCAAGACTTCATCCTCCGAGGGGGGTAGGTCAAGGCTGCTGACCAGGGGTTTCTGCGGGATCTGCTCAAGTGCGGCGAGGTCAATAGCGGAGGTCTTGCGAAGAGCTGTATCGGTAACGGATGCAGGGTTAGCCCCCGACGGTGGAAGCATCCATTCATTTGATTGCATCGTTGTTTGAATTTCTACTCACTGCACAGCCGACGGAGTCGCAGAAGTTGGCTATAAGGGATAGCATTCTTACATTTAGTGGGCTGGGAAGACTGTAGCTGTGAGAGTCGGTAGGTTTGAAGTGGACAGATGTGGCGAGAGAGTTACCGTTAATGGACAGTTCGATGTCAAGGAAGGTGACGGATACATCAGAAATATGAGGTGAAATGTAAGGCCATCAGCAAAGTTAATGAATGACATCTTCACTTGTTCCTGATGTAGCACCAATGATGTCGTCAATGTAGCGTTTTTGCCACAATTAGGCCCACTCAATTTGGACATAAGCTGCTCCTCGAGATATCCCTCAAAAAGGCATGCATAGGAGGGACCCATACGTGTTCCCATGGCAACACCTTTTGTCTACTGGTAGTGCTTCCCATCAAAGTAGTTTTGAGTCGGAACCAGTTCAGCCAATCGGAGGGTGGTGGTGAGCGAGTAACACTCCGGACGACGGTCGAGGAAATGGCGAAGCGCAATTAAGCCATCGGCGTGGGGTATTGCTCGTGTACAAAGACTTAAGACTTAACGTCCATACTAAACAGTAAGTTGGTGAACGTGAAGTCGCCAAAAGTAGAGGGCATCAGTGGTGTCTTTCACGTAGTAGGGTAGCCGACAAACCATCGGAGACAAAACCAAGTCAAGATCAATTCAGTGGGGCAATTACATGCCGACACAATGGGACGGCCCGGATTGTCCTTATGAATCTTGGGAAGCATGTAGAAAACCGAAGTCCTTGGAGAAGGGTCGATGAGTTTAGTAGCATAAACCGGTAGCTCGATGCGATTAGTGTGTATGGGGTGAGGTCATGGTCGACAAGTTGGTAAGAGATCATTTCCTCTCATTGTTCTTGAGTAAGTGAAAAGCTTGACGTTCTTCCTTAGAGATGTTATAGCGAGTGTGAAGTTAAACACGGCGATGTCAGCACGGCAGTTATCAATCACGAGATCGAAAGATTTGTTGAGGCCAGTGGGCGGACACCAGCTGGAAGAACGAGGGACCAGTCTGTCAAAGGCGGTGGAATCAGGATTATCATCAGGATGAGGAGCTCTTGACAGTCTATCGACTTTATATTATGGAAAAAAATCCTTAAGGCGTAGACGCCGAAAAAACTGTTCAATATCCTGCCGTGTAGAGAACTCATCAATGGTTGCATTCAGTGGGACAAAGTTCAATCCACGCTGAAGGACGGAACGTTGGGCGTTAGTCAGATGTAGATCAGGGGGAATATTGACGACCAAATGTTCGGTATTAGAGGGCGGACGCACAATACTCTGTACCCTGTACTGTGGCGCTGTGATCGCATGGGCCGGTGCCGCCATTACTATTATGGGCACGAATTACGTATACGCAAGCGTACCATACCGCAACGGAGTAACGGAGCACTTGCGTAAACTACAGTGCAAAGGCCTAAGCCGTGAGTACACAGCAAAGATAGTAAAGCGCCAGCGCAGTGCCCATTTCAGTAATGGCGGATCGATCCCCATGTTGTCACATGGGGATCACATGTTGTAAGTATGTATCTCTATGGGCTCTACTGAGGAAGGCTGGCTGGGTTTGGGGCATAAGGACTGAAGTTTCTGAATGCTGACTGCACTCAACTGTAGCTCACAATTCAGGTATGGAAATGCTGCGGTAATGACGGTCTAAACTAGGCCTCCGGAATGTGAGAAGGCTATTTCATGACGGATAGGTTCTTCCCGCATGCTACATGCTTCATTATCTCTGAAAAAAGACTCCAAGCAGGTGGTTACAAGCTTTATGTTTCTTTCTGAGGACGTACACGAGGGTTGCCTCCAATATCCATCCATGGCTTTGGATGTTGATCCTTGCCTATCGCTCCGAGGGCTTACATCGGTCACAGAGGCTGGACGATGAGGCTGTAGCTTCAGACAGTAGGCTGGCTGCTCTGATAAGGATGTTTAGACGGCATCCCAGCCCACAAGTAATAAGGGAGATTGCAGGATCCGGATACACGACTGCGACCTGAGCTTCTTTGGTGTAAAGGCGTAAGCGTGCATCCCATTCAGTCGGAGTCGAGTGTATCCAGTGTGAGTAGGTATGGTTTAGATGCCAAGGAATACAACGGTGGACAGAGTGGATTTCCTCCTGGAAGCAGGTATTACGATTCCACAGTGCGGGACGCCTGTCTTGACTAGAAGAATGTCTGTCTTGACCATGGAATGTAATGACTTCAGTGACAGCTTTGCTCTGCTGACCATGTTCGTGACGATAGCCTGGTCCTCTGGGCATCCGACCAACGCCGCAAATGATGCTGCAGGGTGTGAGCTGTGCGTAGAGTTGGGATTCTCTTGGGTCGCTGCGTGGCAAAGGCTTAATTGTAGCTTAAAAAACAACCCTGCAGAGAAGCCTCACTCACTCAATCACTCCACCGCATAGACATCTGAGGTCCGTCTTGCTGGTCTTCTGTGTCCGCGGTTTGTAGCCTGGTTCCAGAGCCTATTGATTTGGCTAGGCTGCCCCAGTTGCTTAAGCCAGGAAGACTTGGGACAGCCTCTTGGTCTTAACCAGCACGGAGCCGGGGGATTCTCCCTCTGGAGTTAATGGCAATGATGAGTGCCTTCTTGGCCAGCGAGGCGGGCAGTGTGACTTAAAAGGGCACCTCGACGAAAGCTGACTAGGTGACCAATGGTAGGGAGTCCAGTCCTATGAGAGACCTCCAAGTTGGTGATGTAATTATACCATCGGATGCCGGTGGTTGGCATCGTTGATGGAAGGCCTCTAGTCTTCTCAGGTCAGATTGGAGGAGTGTCCACGTGTCTGATCCATAAAGAAGAAGGATAGGGATAATGCACGTCCTGTATATTGCCAAGTTTGGTGGTGAGCTTGAGCTTCTTCAGCTTCCATACTTTGTGTAGGCTGTTCATAGCTGATGAGGCGAGACCTAGCCTCCTTTAAGTGTCGGGCTCACTACATCCGGTAATGGAGATCTTGCTGCCAAGGAAGATGAAATCGTCAACAGTTTCCACGAGAAGCCTGCCAGTGGCCAAGTAGAGGATCACTCTAAGGCGAGGACGTTATCAGGAAGGAATCAGTGAGGACTTCCACTGTGTTGATGACGAAGCCCTGCAAAAGCTGAACTGAGTTGAAAAGGCCCAATGGTGCGAGCAGGCAGCGGATGTGGATAGTAAGTGAAGCGTGAAGGGTAGGAACATGCGAATTGAGATACCAGTAAGCGTCTCTCAGGTCAATCGAAGGTCAAATCAGGACTTCTTAGTCGCAGGGGAGAAAGTTGTGAGGAGGGGAAAAGGAAACTCCCCCTCTAGAGATGAAGAGCCCTGGTATCATATAGACGACCTCCTACTGGCTGATGGGAATTCATTTACAGGACTTAATTGCAAGGAGGAATGTTGAGTGGTAGAACCCCTGCTGTCTTATATAGGTGACTGGGTTGGTGGGAGTTGAGCTAGTTTTGAACCTCGAAGGTGACGAAGAACAGAAGTAGGCTGCATCCTTCGGTCGGTAAGATGGACGCCGAAAGGCAGAGAAAAACAGTCTCATATCCTCTCAGCAGCACGGATTTATACCGCATCGTTCGAGTACTACACCACTTGTGTCAGCAACATCAGACTGACTACAAGCTCTGAAATCATTTGCTGTAGACCTCATCTGTCTTGACGTCAGCCGTGCCTTTGATTCGATTTCTCATAACATTATCCAGAAACTTAGTCAGTGCTATAACATCCGCAACTCTACTTTGGACTGGATCAGGTCTTTCATATCGGATCGCAAGTAGCGTGTTCTTTAAAGGGCAGTACATCAGGATGGCTTCCTCTGGAGGTAATCGTCAAGTTGAACTGTATCCAAATGCAACAGAATGCAACAGAATGATCGGTCCAATTAGACTGGTTACCGGTGACACCCCGCCAAAAGGTACAACGGTACCTGCACAAGACCTTAGTAGTACCTATACTGGACTATTCTACAGCCTGGTGGGTGTATCACAATAAACGTGTTGAGTCGATGACAAATGTGGTGAAGTTTTGCATGGTGGAGAGACTACAATGAGTAAAACTTGCCATGACACGATGTATAATACTCTTTTAGAAAGATGTTAGTCATGAAAAGGACCGATTAGTGTATTCTCGACGTTTCGATTAGTGTGCTCTAGTGGTCCTTAGGAGAGAGAGTAAGAGTTGGGCAGACTTCCAGTTGATGTTGACTGAACCTTTTAATGTTTTTAAAAGTAATTTAAGTGACCAGTTTAATTGTGTAATTTTCTTGCCTCAGACGTTTCTCCTTGTTGTGTGGTCTTGTTTTTGTGTTTGGGGAGACACATCATTGAAACCTGCCAATGTATCTTTTATTCTACTACTGTTTCTAAATGTCCAAAGATTTAAAATGAATAAAAATAACCGAAAAGGAACTCTAAATCACTTTGAGTTTATGCAAATCAGTACATAAGTAATAGGTTGGCGCTAAGTGACATAAATTCATCTCCTTTGTGCCTCTATATATCAAGATTAAATAAATAGGGATAGACTCAGCCTCAGCCAAGTTGCAAAAGTGGTCACTGAATCTGGAGAAGCTTACCTACTTAAGTAAAGATAAATAAGTTCGCTGGAAAAAGGAGAAAGATACATCCGAAGGAGGTCTGGAAGTTGGGCGGCAACGGGCCCCTATGAAACGCCGGGAACCACGACCGCCCATGAGAAGATAGCTTCCAAAGAGTGAGAGTTGCACCATGAACGAGCGCAAGAATCGCGCCGATAATTACGGGAACGATGATGTATAATGATGATAATTATCCCGATGAATCGGAAAACACTATATATTTCGGCCAGGGAGGTCATGGTGGAAGTCCGGCGGCGTGGACAAAAGGACCCGCAGTCGGAGTCGACAATGTAGGCCCGCGACATGTTGATAATTCTCCCGATGGAACGAAAAACCGCGTGCGGTCGGCCGGCCAGGGGTCGATTTCACAAAACTCATCGTAATCGTAGGACTTAAGATATTTAGAATGCATTGCAGCCCTACTACGTAAGATACGATGGGTTATCCTTCGTAACTCGAGTTACGATCGATTGAATGGCTTCGTGAAGTTGAGCCATCGTGTAGATTGTTGGTAGACAGCGTGGAGAAAAGGACCCCGATCCCGAGATCGGGGTCCTTTTCGACCGCACGCGGGCGATGAAGTAGGCTCCGCAAAATGTTGATAATTCACTGGCTTCTCGCTTCACGACACACACTC
This sequence comes from Astropecten irregularis, assembly GCA_963971285.1. Lineage (NCBI taxonomy): Eukaryota > Metazoa > Echinodermata > Asteroidea > Paxillosida > Astropectinidae > Astropecten > Astropecten irregularis. The sequence continues at coordinate 2,279,990 of OZ020249.1, read as the reverse complement.
TCCTGAGGACGGCCAGAGTACCACTGGTCCAACTTATCACCGGTTCTTTTCAGAACCACACATCCATAAAGAGATTATATATGGTATCTCATAATTCTCCTGATGTATTACAAAAGTCATGTGCGGTATATCGAATGCCGGCCGGGGAGGTCATGATATTGAAGAACGTAGGACCTCATGCGAGGACGGGGTATTTTAACAGAAACGTGGCTTGAGCTTATGAATCTTCGACGAATTCTAGCGTTGTCCGCCATATTGAATCCTCGAGCGGGACATCGTGGTATAGTACATGTGGATGCGCGCAATACAAATGTAGAATGTGATAATGAAACATGGGAACAGAGTGAAATAAAAGGAATCGGGTGGAAAAAGAAAAAGAACACACAAATAAATGGATATAGACATCTCTTCATAAAGGTTACATAATTAAGTTACGAGATGACAGTATATGTACAAACAGACAAATTATACAAACTAACAAAACAAACAGACAAGTAAACATTACAACTAAAACAAAACAAGTTGGTAGAGCGCCTGTACGGTATTCAGGAGGTCGCCGGTTCGAATCCCGCTCCAGTCAATTTTTCTTTGTTCACTTTTCAATGACTTAAAAAAACTCAGTCAGTTTCCCTTGTGGTTATTTCACGAATACATTAATTAAAAAGCCGTATCCTCTTTGAGTGATCCCCCATGTACCGTTCCCAGGTTGCAGCATTGTTGCGTGTATCATTGAAACGATCCCTGGGGTGTGACGGTGTGTGCGTGGTTTCATGGCTTCTGACTTCCAAACGAACAAAGATAGTTGACTATTGGGGTCACCACCAACATAGGGCTGGATGGCTCAGTTGGTAGAGCGCCTGTACGGTATTCAGGAGGTCGCCGGTTCGAATCCCGCTCCAGTCAATTTTTCTTTGTTCACTTTTCAATGACTTAAAAAAACTCAGTCAGTTTCCCTTGTGGTTATTTCACGAATACATTAATTAAAAAGCCGTATCCTCTTTGAGTGATCCCCCATGTACCGTTCCCAGGTTGCAGCATTGTTGCGTGTATCATTGAAACGATCCCTGGGGTGTGACGGTGTGTGCGTGGTTTCATGGCTTCTGACTTCCAAACGAACAAAGATAGTTGACTATTGGGGTCACCACCAACATAGGGCTGGATGGCTCAGTTGGTAGAGCGCCTGTACGGTATTCAGGAGGTCGCCGGTTCGAATCCCGCTCCAGTCAATTTTTCTTTGTTCACTTTTCAATGACTTAAAAAAACTCAGTCAGTTTCCCTTGTGGTTATTTCACGAATACATTAATTAAAAAGCCGTATCCTCTTTGAGTGATCCCCCATGTACCGTTCCCAGGTTGCAGCATTGTTGCGTGTATCATTGAAACGATCCCTTGGGTGTGACGGTGTGTGCGTGGTTTCATGGCTTCTGACTTCCAAACGAACAAAGATAGTTGACTATTGGGGTCACCACCAACATAGGGCTGGATGGCTCAGTTGGTAGAGCGCCTGTACGGTATTCAGGAGGTCGCCGGTTCGAATCCCGCTCCAGTCAATTTTTCTTTGTTCACTTTTCAATGACTTAAAAAAACTCAGTCAGTTTCCCTTGTGGTTATTTCATAAAACAAAACAAGTTAAACCCCCAAAAAGTGAAACGCATTAAATGTCACATAGCATTAACTAGCATGAATGGAGAGAGATACAGGGATCTGACGGCGAAAAGAGTTGATGGACACATCGATAGACATACTGAACACATGGAACGATCCCATGCAGCCCGTTGTAAGTAGATGAGATTCTCGAGATAAAACCACACACAGTCACTTTAATTCGGCTGCGTATCGTCCGGGGAACAATAAGAGTACGTAGGACGTGTTCATTGTTGAAGCATCGAAAGTTGCGCCATACTGAAACAACACTGTGACTCGTGTTCATGTATAGTAAAAATGATTGGTTTGTTTTTAGATGATATGGACAATACACTTCATTGCTTAATATTAGGGGAGAGCCTCCAAGCTGAAGACCAAGACATAAGTCTATCGAGGTCATCCTGTAACAAAAAACCATCGGCAATAGACCTAACATTATCAAAAATCTTAAATTCATCAGCAAATAAGAGATTACCAAGGCTTTTGGGGTATCATTGAAAAGTATTGAGTCATAGGGGATTTCAGAGGGAACAGTACCAATTATCCAATTATGATGACAACATCCAATCACGTTATATCATTTTAAGCTCCTAATTGCTGACCTGACTTGTGCACAAATAATTACACCAGGTTCCATAAATCACATTCAAGGCTGGGGGAAACAAATTAAGTGTCCGTGTTGTATTATGTTAAACCACAAGCTTTATAACTGTACTCCTCAACCACATTCCATTAATGTTCAGCTGGCCATGAAGCCCGGCCGCTGGTGTTAACTTTAAATGGCCATGTCTATGCTACTTTTGTTATACTATAATGCGATACTTAAGTCCTTATGTGCGCCTGGCCTTCTCGGCTATAAACGGCCTTGCAATTTTGTGAAAAGCGAGTCACGCTGCGGACACCGGAGTCTACGTCTCATGCATGAGACCAGGGTGTGTTAGGCGACCGTTATGTAGTGGACAAGTTCATCAGCGCTGAGGCCGATGATGTGTGGCTAGTCGCAAAAAAGCGATTCTTGTGTTTCCCCTCCGAGGGTGAGGTCCACAACTAGGTGTGCCAATTTGCAGCCTTTTCCACGCAGCGCAATTCTCCCGGGAATGCCAGACCGTAGGACTATTGCCTGAGGACAACCGAAGGCCTTGTAAGTTAATTATTTTGTGTACTTTTACTTCCCCGAAACTTTAATATTTTTCGGCAGATTTTGTAAGGTTGACGTTTGTATGAAATATTTTTGCATTTAACACTTGGCATGATCTGTGTATACATTAATTTAATAACTGGAGCGAAACCGTTAGCACTTGCAGAGTGAACCTAATTTCCCGTAACTAGCCAATATTGCACCATGCTTATTAAGGCTTATCTGTTTCACTGTAGGGTGTTCCCGTACATCATACGGGGTTTCCTCTACCTGACTGGGTGAAGTGCCGCCTCCGAAGGCGACGCTCGTCCTCCCCACTTCGACAAGACTGCCGATCCCCCCACTTATTTTTATTGTCCCACATTTATATTGTACTAGTTTTCCTGTGCTGTATGTATTTTGTTGTCATGTTATTGTTAATTAAATAGTCTATTTTCTGTAGTTTCAACCTTTGTTTTCTAGAGTCTTTTTCCTATTAGTTGGGTTAGCGTGAGTTTGTATGTCAAGTAGGGCGGCGCCAGGGCCGGCATGCGACAGTGACCTATGGATGCAATGGAAACCGAGAACATTAATCCATCCTCTCTCAATTATACCCAATGCAATTGCCAATAACTGTGCTACTGTTCCGGCTGCCACTCCAGCTAACAGTAAGCACCCAGTTCCCGTCACTGTCACCATTGTTGAGATTGCTCCTTACCCGGGAGTCACTACCACAGGCGACTTCAGTTGCCAGGGTACTACATATGAGTGTTATCCCCATCCACACACGTGCTCATCCCATCCGTGACAGGTGCATCCCTGCCCATTTACAAGATTTCATCGTCGGTCACCGACCCCCACTGTCTGACAGAAAAGATGATGGACATAGCCTCAAATCCAGACGATCAGGATGTCATTCGAATAAGCCTTCTCATTCATCCAAGTCATACCATAGTGATCAATAAAACGGTAATCACTCATCCATCACATCAAAACCAGAGTGATGCACCATCACTAATCGTGCACATCAGCGGCTCAGAAACCCCACACGTTGACCCAACACAACCCAACAGATGAATCATACTCTCGTCTGCAACCATGGTGCAACTACCCTCGTCAATCAGCACACCAGCATCTCCTTTCAGTTTCCAAACTGCTCCACTCGTGGATCTCCTCATGATGGCATCGTCCATCGGGGTGTACCAAAACAAACCCTGCCAAAGTTCTCTAGCGGAAGGGAGAAAGACTTCGCTCTGCTAAAACGCTCTCCGGAACCTTGTGAACGTTCACCCACATCTCAGTGAGCAATACAAGTGCCAGGTTTGAGCAGTTTGGAAGGCAAGGCACAGAAGCTTGCAAATTCCTACCTCCATAGCAGCCAGGCATACACAAAGGCCCTCGCAGCGCTGAACAATAAATAATATTATGGCCAACCCCGTCAGCTGGTGCAGACCGAAAGAGCTGCAATCATGATGAAACCGCCCATTAAACACAGCGTTACATAATCCTTCGAAGATTACTGCTTCGAAGTTTCCTCCCTAGTGGGCATGCTTGAGTCCTCAGAAGGCCAGGCTGTAGTAGAGCTTCAGTGTGGCTCCCATGTTGACAAGTTGATCAGCAAACTCTCTCCAAGCCTCCGCACTAGTTTCATTGAGTACTGCATCAAGAAGGGTATTCTCAAGCCGAATGCTCGCCAAGCAAGCGCTGTTTCTGGCCATATTATCTAGGATCAGAGTGGTTCCAGAGCCAAAGGGGACCATGCGCACAGACCGGCGAAGAACAAACTAACCCCAACATCTGCATTCCTGACAGGTGCCAAGCAGGAGAAACCTGTGAACCCTAAATACACCAAGCCAAATCCGTTCTATCCTTTGTGTGACAGCAAAGATCACTTCCTAAATGGCTGTCATACCTTCAAGGCACATTCAACTGATGATGTGAGAAGTTGGATCAAGGAGAATAAACTGGAAGTTGCTGGAAGTGTTGCCGAAAGCATGAACCTGATGCATGCACCTTGAAGAAACCGTGCCACCGGTGTAAGGAACCACACCATTACAGTTCTGCATGAGGCTGCCCAAAGGAGCTACAACTGTTCACATGATAAAGCCTGCCGATCAGTCTGTGTATGTGGACAAACCTAGCCGTCCATGTAACACCATGCTGAAAGTGGTAAGAGTAACCTCTCCATGGTCCGGGCTTCATGACGGGTCCGAGCGAACCATCAGAGATTAAGCATCTACGAATAGTCAGAGAAGACCTTGTGACCCGTCAAGGCCAATCTGTACCTCTCTCTCTCACGATACGCCAGATGTCAAGTTCTCCCTAAAATGGCGCCTTTGCTGTTGGTAACTTCTGCCTGTCAGAATATACATATCCAGTCAAGATGCTCCAACAGCGTCACCCACATCTCCGTGACTTGCCTCTGCCACCGGTGGACAAAGCTCGACCAGTCATCCTGATTGGCTCGGACCACGTCGACCTCATCTCCCCTAGACAACCTGTCATATTTGGCCCTCGTGGAACACCGGTAGCCACCATCATCACGTTAGGTTGGTCCAACTAAGCATCTCCAAGCAGAAAGCTGGTGAATAGCGATGTTTCCGAGTTTCAGTCCAGTCAGAGGCTGAGCTGATGAGGCTATGTCGAGAAACTGTGAGGAATCGATGCTGTCCCTTATGTGAACGAGAAGCACGCCGTTCGCTCCAAGCAAGATCAACGTGCTATAAAACTTGTAGAAGACCAGACCACTGTGGAAGTTGGTGGAATTCATCGTTATGTCACACCCCTTTTGCGAGCTGACGAGGCCAAATTCCATGCTCCGAGGGAGGATGTCCTTCCTACTCCGAGAAGTACAGAAAAGCGCATTGCCACCCGACCTCAGCTAGCAGAGAAGCATAATGATCTGATCCAAAAAGATGCTGGTCATGTCAAAATCCAGACAGAAGAAGATGCTACGAAATCCGTTGAATAATGGTACATCCCTCATCACCTTCAATCGGTCCTTCCAGTATCAGAACCAGATACTTAATGAACACCTGCTTCCTGGTCCACCTCTTGGTGCATCGCTCATTGGAGTTCTGTTGCGTTTCCGCCAGCATGCAGTAGCAGTGTCAGGTGACATCAATGCAACGTTTCACCAAGTCAGGCTGCATCTCTCCGAAAGATGTCTCTTCCGCTTCCTGTGGAGAAACATGAAGACAGACACTGAACCCAGAATATACAAGTGACATGTACTACCCTTCGGAGCAACATGCAATCCCTGTTGCGCAACCTATGCTCATCGCAAGCATGCCTCCGACCGTCAAGAGAAGTTGCTGATGCCGTTGATAAATCCTTCTACGTTGACAATTGCCTCGTCAGTGTACCACAGGAACAGGAAACCAAGACTCTGATCCGTAAAATGCGAGATCTGCTGGCTGAAGGTGGTTTTGAAAATACGCCAGTGTACACAATGGTTGTAGCAGATCTTCCGTCTGAGGCACGATTTGATGATTGTGATCACTGGCTGACATTCGGAGATACGGACCTGGCAGAACCAATTGCTCGGACTTCAGTGGAACTGTAGCACCGACGATCTGCAGAACCGGCACCGGGTAATTGACTACAATTGCCTGAATATGAGAAACGTGTACAAAGCCTTTGTCAGCGAGTATGATCCAATTGGATACCTCACACTGTTCACTGCGAGAGCCAGAGTAATTGTACAGGACTTGTGGAAGACCAAACGTGACTGGGACGATGCCCTGGAGCCTGGAGAGATGACGAGCATGGGAGAATGAGCTATCCAATCTGTCAAACATCAAACTACCGAGATGTTACACATCCCCTCATGTTGACCCAGTAACAGCCAGTCGCCAGCTTCACATCTTTTGTGATGCCTCTTGAGAGGGTCTACGGCGCAGTCCCCTACTCTCGGGACGGTGGATGAGAAGCATACCATACACACCTGTTTTGTAATGACCAAGTCCCGAGTTGCACCAAAGAAACCGATCCCATACCTCGTCTTGAGCTCCCGGCCGCTTTAACTGGAGCTCAACTATCCAGTCTCCTTCAGCAAGAGTTGACTCTACCCGTGGAAGACATCGTCCTCTGGAGCGATTCCACCACTGTCCTGAACTGGCTGAAATCAGATTTCTGTCTATAGAAAGTCTTCGTGGAAACACGAGTCGCCCAGATCCAGACCATTACAGACATCAACCAGTGGCGCTATGTTGACACTAAGAATAACGTAGCCGATGACCTTACAAGAGGGAAAACTCTGCTGTCGCTCTGTTAACCGTGTACAACACAGGCGTTATGGACCACCGTTCCTCTCCACAAACCCTGAGTTTTGGTCAGCCTTTCCACCTACCCTTCCCGAGGGTACTGCAGAGCTGAATAAACAACCTTTCTGTGGTATAGTGACAGTGGAGCCAGCTGACCCACCGGACCTGGAGAAATAAAAGTCCCTGGATTAACTCATCAACGCATCTAAACAGCGCTGTGACGGGGCGGCCAAAGGTGAGGATCCAGTGGACCTAACAGCTGACCAGCGAGCAGAAATTGAGCTTCACCTCTGTCAACGAGCTCAAAAGTCCAGTTTCCAGATGAGTGGACTGCCCTCAAGGATGGCAAGGAGCTACCTCAGGGAAGCAGGCTGCTGCAGCTCTCGCCAGAGTGTGACGGAGATGACTAATTCATCAGAGTTGGAGGCCGGCTGAGACGAGCTGAATGTATCAAATCACACTCCTGCGTGTGATTTATTCATCCAGAAAAGGAGTAAATGACCAATACTGTTTCTTCTTTAATATTGTTGCCCATGAATCTTTCTTTGACGAAAAGCCAAAGTATATCATAAATGTAATTTTCCCAAATCCGCTAATTTTAGTACAATTTAGGGTTAAGACATATCAAACAATTACCAAAGTAAAGAAATCCAAATGAACAGGGGAAAGTGAAGATGTAAAAAGAAAGTGGATATGGATTGGCCAACTCACTAATAGTTCCTTCCTGCCGGAATTCTCCACTTTGTTGGAGTCTGCTGCGATTGCTGATAATTGCCCTATTCTCATTGGGGACTTTAACATCCATGTTGTTGATACTAGGTGACAACCACGCTCTAAGGCTTTCTTGAACTGTGTTGATTCTCTTGGGTTTCAACAACATGTGAATGATCCAACCCATCAAGCTGGACATACTCTAGACCTGATACTCAGCAGAAAGGCTGATAACATAATCAAGGGAGTCAGCCTATTGTCTGGATTGCCTTCGGACCATTCTACAATCATCGCTGACATCAGACTGGAGGGTCCTCAAAATCCGAGGAGAACAGTAACCTACAGAAAGCTTAAAAGTATGGACATTCCGCTGTTCAGACAAGATATCCTTGAGTCATCATCTCTGTCCATCCTCGAAATGAGTCCATCTAATGCGGTTCTACATGATAACGAAAGTTCGACTAAACTTCTCGATGAACATGCTCCTGTTCAGAGCAAGATCGATATGATCAGGCAAATGCAAAGAGAAGCAGACGTCGTGCACAATGCCGGATGTACAAATCAGGCCTCTGTAATTGATAAAGACTTGTTCCGGCTGGAATGCAAATCATACTACAAATGTCCCTTCGATGCCAAGTCCAAATATCTTAAGGAGGAAATAGCAGAATCCGATACAAAGCAACTTTTTAACATTGTTAAAAGACTGTCTTCTCCTAACCTTGCTCCGGTTTTCCTTACCACACTTCTGATGTAGATCTGGCCACTGCCTTCGGCGAGTCCTTCAATATTGGAGGATTGTTTCATCATTCTCAGCAGCCCGGTGACAGTGACCAGTTTGCCTGTGCCTTCCCATCCAACTAGCTCCAACGACTGCAGAGTCGGCCGAGTTTGATCGAGTTTCTGGGACCCAAGTTAAAGATCTCATCAAAATTCTTCCAAGTAAAACGTGCAGACTTGACCCCCTCCCCACCTGGCTAGTGAAGTCCAGCATAGACGAGCTGATTCCAGTCATCACTCATATCATCAACCTCTCCCTATCATCTGGCATTGTGCCCAATCCCTTCAAAACTGCTCTTATAACGCCATTGTTGAAGAAGCCGGGTCTTGATCACAACGACCTACAAAACTACAGGCCAATTGCCAACCTACCATTCCTTGGTAAGGTGCTTGAAAAGGTTGTGGCTTCAGTTACGAACGTATCTTGACGAACATGAGATATTTCCTCATTCTCAATCACCATATCGCCATTTTCATTCTACCGAAACAGCTCTAGTGAAAGTATTAAATGATCTCTTGCTTGCGACCGACAAAGGGTTAGAAGCAGTCCTTATCTTATTAGACTACTCCGACGCATTTAATACGCTAGACCACACAGCACTCTCTCACGGCCTAGAAAACCAATAAAGTATCACCGGAGCAGTGTTACAATTGATCGAATCTTACTTGAACGGTCGCAGCCAGAAGATCATTGTAAATGGTTCCTGTTCAAAATCGTGTCCCATTCCTAATGGCGTGCCGCGGCAGGGCTCCGTTTCAGGGCCACTCTTGTTCATCCTCTACACTGGCCCACTCGATGGTATCATCGATTCTCATCATGGAGTGCAGCACATGGTTTATGCCGATGTCAAACAGATTTATCTCATTCTGAAACCCACCTAGCAAACTGATGCCATTCACCAACTCAAAGAGTGCATTGAAGATGTCAAGAAGTGGTCAGTGGCAAACAAAATGCAACTTAATGAACTGAAAACGGATATGCTTCATTTAACTTCACAATTCAGGAATTCGAACCAGAGAACTTATTTTGAACCGCAATCAGGAAGAATCAAGTGCTCTAAGAGTGCCCGTGACTTAGGTGTTTTTATAGATAACAATCTTACATTGCACCAACATATTCGTGAAGTATGTCGTTCTACTTCATGGGGTATAAGCAAAATTGGAAAGTTAAAGGTACACGCCGGCCTCGTTGCGCTTTTTTACGCCAATGCATGCCTTTATCATGACTGGAAAGGTCTTCCAAAAGTAGAATAGAACATTCCACACAAATAAACGGTAAAATTGAGCCGTTTTCATGATAAATACGAAAAACCGTGAGTCACGTGGATTTTCTGAGTCAAAATTTTGACTCAGAAAACCCACGTGATCATGTGTTAGTTTTACTTCCATTCGTTTAAAAGCTTTTTTTTACTTTACAAAATTTAGTATAACTTTTTGTTTAATCGCTGGTTTTCTTTTAACCAAACCTTAACTGTTCGACGTGGGTGTTTCCTTTTTAAAATTAAGAATTTCCAACGCAATAAAGCAACATTTACGTGCCAAATTTAGAACTTATAAAAGACCGGTAACTGCGGGTGCCCTACCACCTCTGCAGACACAGCCCGTGGGGTTTTGCGACGCATTCAGCCCGAGGCATGGGCCCCTGATAACCACCAGTGTGGTCCACGCACCCCGTACGTGTAGCATTTTTGATGCGAGACAGTGCGTTGAGTCACTCACCCGGTCCCCGTTGCATTTTTTTTTGGGGGGGAGGGGGGATTTTCGAGCCGCGGAGCAAGAAAGCCTCAAGATAATTTCTTGTCATACATGAAAATCATTTTATGCCATCAAAACCTTTCTGTGTGATTCTAAAAATTATATTGTGTGTATATATGGAAATCGTTTTGGTCCCTCGAAAATTGTTTCATCGATCATGCCCTCAAAATCCTTTGCGTCAACTCAAAAACATTACGTCAACTTGCAATCGTTGCGTCAACTCGCAAACATTGCGTCAACTCGCAAACATTACGTCAACTCGCAAACATTGCGTCAACTCGCAAACATTGCATCAACTCGCAAACATTATGTCAACTCGCAAACATCGCATCCACATGCAAACATTACGTCAACTCGCAAACATTACGTCAACTCGCAAACATTTCTTGAATAATTCTGAATAGTCTTATGTTTTCAACAGACAGACGGATTCGCCTAATTCAGTAAATGTTTATGTTTTGCCTATGATTTTTCCATCGTGTACGGCTTGAACGTACGCGTGTCGCTTTCCTGGAATTCCCATACGGCAGCTGCGACATTTAGTCACAGTTACGAGTACCAGTCTAAAACCATTAGCTTACCACATCCTTCCAACACCTGCTGAGGCTGGAAATGCGTATACGTTGACCTTTGACCTCATTTTGTTTTTCTGTTAATTAACCTTAATTACACGACATATTTCTGATTTTTTTGATACGAAAATCCTCATTAAGTGTTCTACAATTATTGTATTATACTCTGCAATGTTGATTTTCATAAATTTTAAGCCGGTGTGTACCTTTAAGGAAATTCCTCAACAAACCTGCCACCGATCGCTTAGTGCATGCCTTTGTAGCATCACATCTGGACTATTGCTACTGTTTATTTGTTGGTCTCCAACAGTCCCATATAGCACCTTTACAAAGAATTCAGAACACTGCTGCTAGGCTAGTTACCTGTACTAAAAAGTCGGAACACATCACCCCTGTACTTCAGTCCCTACACTGGTTACCAATCCACCAATGCATCTGCTTCAAGGTCCTCCTTCTGGTTTCTAAAATCCATCGCAAACTTGCCCCTGCTTACGTATAAGACTTTGTCTCCGTTCTGCATCAACTTCATCATCTACTACACGACTTCGTTCTGCTGCCACTGCTCATGTACAAGTATGTCCTGGTCCCCACACTATGACTTGATATGGCGATCGTGCCTTTTCTGCAATAGCACCTAAACTCCAACAATTTACCTGTCAACATCTGATCTGCCCCGATTATAGACTTATTCAAAACTATGTTGAAAACTCATTTGTATAATTTATCTTATTGTAATACATGATTTAGTTATTCTTTGTAATCTGTATGCTTGTAGTCTGTACAGTAGTTGTAATGAACTCTTTCACTGGATTTGGGAGGACATTTTTCTCCCTACATAATTCAAGTTTTATGTTTATTCAGTTTCCTTTATACATCTCCTTTCTTTCTCAGCGCTTAGAAACATTGTATTAAGCACTTTATAAATGTTATTTATTATAATTATTCAATTTGGTGGATTGCCAAGGTGATTTCCTCTGCCGAGAAGGGCTCTAAAGGAATGTATATTAAATTGTGAATGAGTGGCCTGACCTTGCTGACGTCATACAACCGTCCATTTGCCAAGTACAGTATGTGTTAGCAATGGAATTAGCTGTCACTGGACATCTGGTCGGTTTGGGAGGCACCTGCTAGTAAGGTGGTTGAAAGTCTTCCTAATACAAGTCGAGGACAGTCGAGTCCCAGCGTTCTCTACGTTTTTTAGAAATCAAATTAGTCGGTCAGAGCAGAGGCCTTGTTTGCATCGTCTCCATCCAGTTCAGCTAGTAGGAAGTCATCGTACAAGGTGCTACACTTTTCATGTGGGAATGTACGTAGGAAGGACGAGAGTCGCACGTGCAGGGATGGAGTCTTTGCTGCGCTGATAAACATAAGGAGTATGAATGATGCAGGTCTGATGAGTCACTATGTTGAGACCTATATCAATAAGGCTTCTGAACTTGTCAGTGGTCCAGTCAGCCTTTCAAAAGTTCCATCTCTACACTGGATTTGAATAATTATCAAAGTAAGTACAATTTCACATTCACTTTACTTTTGCCACAATGTGATGCCGACTGTTTGCAGCACTTTCTATTGTGATTTAGATGTCCAGTTCATCATCCTCTGAGACTTGTTCTTGGTCCATGTTTTCACAAATGCGCCAATACAGGACAAACCAATATCAACATTTTGAATTCAGTGTCATTACACATATAATTGTTCACAAGTAGAATTTATTTGAATGTTATGAGATGAAAGTTTGTATTAAGGAGATGGTGGTCTTGCCGTCAATCAATCAATGGGACTGGGAGCATGCGCCGCGACAGCCCGTTGCCTCATCTATACCTCGGAGCGGTACTCCTTCGGTCTCCTGATGACCACCCTCCAAACAGCCACGCGACCCATCCCCATCTCAGCAAAATAACGATTTATCTGACGCATCCACGTGTCATATGGACGTGGTGAGTCAAAATGGCAGATGAGATTTAAACCAGCAAAGTGTAACATCATGAGGTTCACAAGAAAGAAGTCTTCAAATAACTACAACTATACCCTATCAGGCCAATCACTCCAAAATACAGATCATCATAAATATCTTGGAGTTACCCTATCTTCCGACATGAAATGGAATCGCCACATCGACACTGTCTCTGCGAAAGCAAACGGTGTCTTGGGATTCATCCGGCGCATCCTGAGTAACGCACCCACCAAGGTGTAAACGCAAGCATACAAAAGTCTTGTTAGACCCCATGTAGAATATTGTAGCTCAGTCTGGAATCCACACACTAAGAAAAATATTGACCAGATTGAAGCGGTCCAACGCAGAGCTGCAGCTAGAGTTATCACAAACGACTACAGCCGATCAAGTTCAGTTACAGCTATGCTGAATCGTCTCGAGATCCCGCTACTGGAAAAGAGAAGACAACTAAATAACATCATCATGTTCCAGAAAACTATGTTACAACATGTCGATCTCAACATGAGAGATTTCATTGAAATACAAGAAGCCCCACTATCGCGTACACGCACAAACAACAGATCTCAAGTTACTTCAGACGACTTGCCTCAAAGGTTAGAGTAGTAGGACCAACAATAGAGGAGGACAGAGACAAAGATCATAAACAGCTCCTGGTGTCTGTTTTCGAGACAGTTGGGCTACAGCATCCAATCATGTTGAACATATATAATATTTGTGAACTTTTCAGATCAGGGAAACACCACACTCTCAGCCTAAAAATGTTGAAAACAGTTTGCCATGACCTTAACATTGGCACGCAAGATCTGCATGATAAGCACAAGAGGTCAGCTTATGAAGCAAAATTGAAAGAAGTTGTTAATGCTTGCACCTGCTCAACTACCAACTAATCATCAACATGTAAATACATGAGTTTAGGGGTCGGTTACATCATTGGTAATTTCTCCAAAAATTAATTTAAATAGTGATTTAGTTCACAACAAGTCCTCCTTTTTATTAAAATAATTAGCCTGAAACATGCTGGATTTGATGGGGGGGGGGGGGGGGGGGGGGGGCATAAGTCAGTCATGCGCATTAATAAATTCACAAGCTAGTAGGATAAATTCAGAAGTTTTCAAATTCACAAGCGTACAATTCACTATTGTGATTTGCAAAAAGCAATAGATTTTTGATGTGTTCTTTTTGGGTATATTATTACTGCTATTTGAAGTAAAACCTCACACTTCACTTTTAACGAATGAGAGTACCATAACAAATTAATTTCATCTACCAATTGCAAGCAATAAAGCTCTTTTCTAAAGGTAATATCATACTTTGGTTTTTGTCAAAGAAATACAGATTAATCTGCAAAAATATCAAGGAAGATACAGTAACAGTCATCTGTAAAATTTCAGTTCTATACGGTGCCTCCTTTTTGAGAAAAACAGTGAAAAACTGCCACAGTATTTCTTAAATCTTTTCTCTTTTATTTTTGATCTTTAAAAGATGTACCTTTAAGGGTGACACGCTTAAAGGGGCAGCTAGATAATGTGAAAATACTGCTTTAGTTGGAGTCTGTAACTCTGTTTAATGGTTTGCAAAGTTGACAAGTACTGCTAATTTGTTTTCATACCACTAAAAAAAATCAGAAAATAGAATGCTAGAAGGGTAGGAGAGGGGGGGGGGGGGGTAATAAAAAAAACACAATTAGGCAAACAACAATGCTGCTTACCCATTAGAATAAATCATAGGCCTGCAATTCACTCTTAACAAATGAAGGCTCCAGATTCTTCAAAGTATATCTTTTGTGTGTATTATTACTTCAAACTGAAGGAAAACCTCAAATTTCACAATTTTCATTTTGGGGGAAAATACATTTTTTTGATGCGGTACTGCCCCCAAAAGATACAATCCCCCAAACTTTTCTCACCAGATATGGAGAGACCAATCTTGGCTCTAAGCAAATCCAAAAGGAAAATGTTCTGAGACCCCTGGCAAGTTGACTTTTTGAGAGACAAAAATTGGGTAAAAATGCCAATTTTGCAAGTTCTAAAAACATGCATTTAAAATATTTTCAAAATATCTGAAGTAAGGGCAAGGATGATACTTTGTAATAATATAAGTAGTTTTGTGACAGAACTTTGCATTTGAGCTTGGTTGTATTTTAAAATAAGCTACAAAACCAGTTTTTGAGGCGCAAAATTGGCTTAAAGTGCCCAAAACATGAAATAGCCGGTAACTATGGTAATGGGCTTTTGGGAAAAATTTTGAATATTCTTTTGTTGCTTGCTCACATAGTGCTTTCATTAAAAAAAAAAAAAATTGGCCGAGGACAAAAATAGGAAGTATTTACGTGGACCCACTCTTAAGTACACATTTAAAGGGATTGCATACATTTGGTAATTTGAGCCTACTGTTTGTTTCAAACCAATATAATTGTATATATATACCATAAAACTAACCTGTGAAAGTTTCAATTCAAAAGGTGGTAGCTTTTTTGAGATTTTGGCGACAAACTAGAGCGGTTATTTCACGCCAGAGAACAGTTAGTCAATAGCTGAGAAGCGTTACGGCCATAACACTTCTCAGATTCATAATTTTTGGAGACATATTTTTCCATAACCGCGGTACTTCGAATTGAACGTTTCTCAATATGCATTATACTATCCAAAGCAGCTGTACTTCTTACCAAGTAAGTTTTTATTGCCATAAATTTTGAGAGTCATTACCAAACGTATGCAATGCCTTAAAGCTGTGTACATGGCTAAATTGACTATACCCTTTCAGATGTTTAGATTCAGTCAAGCATTAAAGGTACACACCGGCTTCAAAGTTCTAAAAATCAACATTGCAGAGTATAATACAATAATTCTAGAACACTTAATGAGGATTTTTGTATAAAAAAAATCAGAAATATGTCGTGTAATTAAGGATAATTAACAGAAAACCGAAATGAGGTCAAAGGTCAACGTATACGCATTTCCAGCCTCAGCAAGTGTTGGAAAGATGTGGCACACTAATGGTTTTAGACTGGTACTCGTAGCTGTGACTAAATGTCGCAGCTGCCGTATGAGAATTCCAGGAACGCAAAACCGGCGTACGTTCAAGCCATGCACGATGGAAAAATCATAGGCAAAACATAAACATTTACTGAATTAGGCGAATCCGTCTGTCTGTTGAAAACATTATAACACTTTTCAGAATTATTCACAAAATGTTTGCGAATTGATGCGATGTTTGCGAGTTGATGCGATGTTTACGAGTTGACGCAATGTTTGTGAGTTGATGCAATGTTTGCGATTTGATGCAATGTTTGCGAGTTGACGCAATATTTGCAAGTTGACGTAATGTTTGTGAGTTGACGTAATGTTTACGAGTTGACATAATGTTTGCGAGTTGACGCAATGTTTGCGAGTTGACGCAATGTCATTTGACAAAAGGATTTTGAGGGCATGATCGATGTAACAAATTTAGAGGGACCGAAACGATTTCCACATGAATAAACTAAAGATTTTGATGGCATAAAATGATTTTCATGTATGACAAGAGGCTTTCTTGCTCCGCGGAAAATCCCCCCCCCCCCCCAAAAAAATGCAACGGGGACCGGGTGAGTGACTCAACTTGCAGGTCTCACGGTCCCGCATCTAAAATGCTACGCGTACGGGGTGCGTGGACCGCGCTGGTTATCACGGGCCCATGCCTCGGGCTGAATGCGTCGCAAGGCCCACGCGCTGTGTCTGCAGAGGTGGTAGGGCACCGGCAGTTACCGGTCTTTTATAAATTCTAAATTTGGCATGTAAATGTTGCTTTATCGCATTGGAAATGCTTAATCTCAAAAAGGAAATACTCAGGTCGAACAGTTAAGCTTTGGTTGATAGATAACCAGCGATTAAACAAAAACAAGTTATATACTAAATTTTGTATAGTAAAAAAAGCTTTTAAACGACTGGAAGTGTAACTAAAAATGCCCAAAACAGCGCTACGAGGCCGGCGTGTACCTTTAACATTCTATGGACAGTTTGCAGACATATAACTCCTCTTTCATTCTTTTTTCTAATAAGCAGGAGAGAATGCTAATTAATTGGAGAAACGGCAAGGTCACTTGGAGAGAGAGTACAAGAACACATCAGAGAGAAGTCATCAGCAGTGCATGAACACATGCAAAAGATTCCAAGGGATCAAAGTGAAAATACTGAACAAGTGCCCAAGAGATGCCATGCTCAGGCAAGTTATGGAATCAACATACATCAAGGAACTATTAAACCAGAAATGAACAGAAAAGAGGAATGGACCGATTACCACAGGGGTTTCAAGACTTGTGCGCAGAAGAAGGAACCAGTTTCCATGGGACTAACTGCGCGTTGACACGTCCCCAAGGGTCCTGCGCATTGCTTCACATCGAGGGTAACACAACAACACGCGCTGGAGTATTCTACAACGACTCATTCAGCAAACACACCTGACGATGATGAGAAAAAGATACAGTTTTAGAGGTGGGAGGAAAACCCCAGAGTTATATTCTGGGTAAAACCCACGGAATCAGACAGGGACCGAAAACCCAATCCACTTGTGAACAGAGCCGGACTTGAACCCGGTCCACAGAGGTGAAAGGCGAGGAAAGAGGTGAGGAAAGAACCGCTACCCCAACCTGACTCCCCATTACTGCATCTGTAAGACGCTGCACAATGATTTTTGCCATGATTTTGCTTGGTATTGATAGGAGTGTGATTCCGCGCCAGTTGATACAATCTCTGAAGTGGCTATTCTTTGGTACCTTTATGATAATTTCTTGGATCAGTTGTCTTTTTCTCCAAGATAATTTTCCAAAATGAAGTAGTTTGGAGAGGCCCGCATTTGCCACCCGGCTTGTGTCTGCTTTGAAAAGCTCTGCGTCCAGGTTATCTTGTCAAAGGGGTTTTCACTTTTTTGTAGGGACTTAATAGCCGAGACAATTTCTTTTGTTGGAGGGTTCTATGCAAATAGCGATGTCATTCTCTACAACTGGATATGTTGATGGTGGTGGTCTGTTTAGAACTTACTTCTTGTTGTGAAGACCTGACCTTTTTCGTCTTCAATTGGTGTCTCAGTAGCCTTGGTCAAGGCGTTATCGTATTCGTACCATGTGCATTATTGTTCACAGCGCTCCCGATCCCATCTCCCGCACGATCCCGTCACGATCGTTTGCGCGTACAATAATATAATGCACATTAGGCAAACAGCGACCTCTCACGGTCGTTTGAAATATGCAAATTAGGTCTACTGGTTCCAACGCCTTGGATCATTTGTCAACGGGAGGTGTAGTGGGCGGAGCTCATTATGCTAATAGCGATAGACAGCCTTTTCAATATGCTCTTGGATTGGCTCGTTGCGGCTCATAACAGACTGCATTATTCAAATAGGCCTAGGTCGCGCGGGTTTGTAACGGACGGAACGTAACTATGTTGTGCCAGTTGATCGATCGAGTAGTAATTGGTGATCACGTTAATTTTGGTCGAACACTTTTAAACTTATTCGGATTGATATTTTTACAGGTATTCAAATCATACATGTAGGACAACTGCCAATTGCCTTAGACCAATTCATCTATCGGTTCAAAATCAGTTTAATATGCATATATGATTTTGCTGCCTGACATGGAGATTTCAACCTGTGCTAGCTATTGTCTATTGCGTTAAATTACAGACTTCCCGGGCCGTTGCATGCACATCGGTAAATTCACGAAAGGATATGACGTACCTACCCACGGTACCCTGAAGATAGTACATGTATTGAAGAAAAATCTCCCATCAGTAATTCAAACAACATACATGTACATGTATTATGACGTATAACGTAGGCCTACAGTACTGTACGTTGTGCAACATCAACAGCTTTAGCTAGACGTCTCGACAGAAATGCCATTCATACATTGTTTATGCTTGTATACTGTGCTGTGATTGGACACTGCACACACAATGGCCCGCCCCCACATTTCATATTCGCATACGAGAGCTTCGCTGGAAATCCGGCGAAAAAGTAAAGAAACACATAGCATTTTGTTGCCATCAACTTGTTCATGGATGGGCCTCATGAAATTGCCAATCCTATTAAGTGACATTATGTCAAGAGACGACTTGCTGGTAATAATGCAATTCCTCAATCCTGTAATGCAATAATCTGTCGCCATCGGCAGAGGCTTGGCAGGCAAGATAGACTGTGCAAGATCAGGAAAGTTTCAGGTATGTTCATGAACAACTGGAAGCAGTGTTGCAATACACAGCACAAGAGACCAGCATCGATTAATGTATTATCAGTTTCAAAGGACACACTTTCTCAAACTAGAACAGCAAAGCTGTCATGGCTCGCTGCAGCCTTATGTGTAGAACCAACATGATTAAAAAATTTAAAAATGTATAATAGCAGAATAAAGTGAAACTTTTGTTATAATTCTTATCTAAATGTAGCAACCTCAGTAGAGTAAATTACAAGCCCTCATGCAAGATGCAAGATTTGGTGATCAACATGTACAAAGGCCTACATATGACTAAATTGATTATGGGTTGAGATCAAAGACTGTAACTATCACAGGATAAAATGAACTTAAACTACATAGCACAAACACACAATGCACACACACAAAATACATCTCCCTTCACAAAACAGACCAACAATTTTCCCTACAAATTAGAGGAAAAATAATCAACATTTTTAAACAATAGACAAAATTCAACATTTGTCATTTTTCATTTACGATATTAAACAACATTATTTTGGACAACGTACACACCCCCTCCCCCCAAAAAAAACCCCAATATTTTTAAACAATAGAAAAAACTAACATTTTTAATTATTGATAACTCCTACAGCATTATCTTGGACAACAGACCAATGGCCTAAAGGCTGGTTTATACTCGCTGTGTTTACGCACGCGCAGCGCACAGTGCGGATGTCGCATTCGATGTTCATACTCTTTCAAGGTATGAAATTCGATACGCAGCGATAGTCTGCATTCGAATGCGGAAACGCGCAAACGGTACAGTTCATACTTTCAAAAATGTGTGATGCGCAGTTGAATCCTACTCAGGTTCTTGAATTCACTGATTCACAATGAAGGAAGTATAGACGAGATTATTCTTTTGTCATTATTGTGGATCGCACACCGTCGAAATTAGGCATGATCTGAAAGATTTGCCTGCCGATTTTGCCCGCCTGCCATCTTTAAAGATTCTACTGCGTGTACGCATCCGGCGAATGTTGAAATATTTCAACTTGTCCGAATTCGAATCAAATTGGTGCGCACGAACTTGTTTTCAATTCCAAATACTTCGCACAAAGACGCGCACTTTCAGGACGCAGTGCGCGTTCTTACACGCAGAGCAGACACTTTGAAATGGAACGCCGCGCTGCGTACGCAGTGAATACGCAGCGAGTATGAATCGGCCTTAAGCCTTAAATTACAAAATACACAAAATTGAGCTTCTAGCAAATACTAAAACTAGAACAGCGAAGCTGTCATGGCTCGCTGCAGCCTAACGTGCAGTTACAGACATGATAGCAAATAAAAAAAATAAAAAATTTTTCACATTTTTCTATTGCCTTTTCGGATTCAAATCTTCCAACCTATAATGGGTTGAGTCTACTAGTTCATACCTACCCCAGACGGTTACTACTATATGCTAATTCCCCTGCGTCAATTTGCTGCTTCGCTGTAAAGACTTGATCAACCGTGGTGCACCCTGACCTCCCACAATGCATACCGACATAGCCGCCATGATCGTCCTTCTTTTCGAAGCCAGGAGGCTCGAGGCCAGAAGTGGGGAGGACGGGCGGGACACAACCGTCTGGGGTAGGTATGAACTAGTAGACTCAACCCACAACAGGTGGGGAGAGTCTACTGCATTCAACCTACCATAGACGGTTACTACTATATGCAGAGTGGCACCGAATTCCGGTGGTGGGTTGGCAACGAGGAGAGCCAGGAAAGTATGGTGGATATGAATCAGGTTAGCATAATGGGCACAATTCCCATCGTGAGTTCCCCATAGGCAGAGTTTCCGTGGAGGTCTCGCCCATCTAACAGCTGGCCTGAAGGGCTCCTGGCTTCCATGTCGCTAAAGCCAGGATAGTCCTGCCATACATGAGTCAAGTCGCTCCGAAGGACGTCCCTCAGGTAGCAAGAGGTGAAAGTGGAGGGTCTGGTACTAGAACTCAGAAGTAGGACCAGGATGCGAGTACTGTTCTCACATCTTATGGTAGTGTACTAGGGGGCGTTCAGTAAACGTGCCCCATGGGAGGTTGTGCATTGGCCACATAGGTTGAAAGGGGAGGGCCATCCTTGAAACAAGCGCATGTAGTCACAGCAGACCTGTAGCTGCGGATAGAAGAAACCTGGAGCCTGGTGTGGAGCTGGTGCATAGGCAGAGGTCCGCCATAGCCGTTTGTGGTGCATCAGTAGGAGAAGGAGAGGGAGCATCCTTGTAGCACCACATCGGGGAAGGTAGCCATGAGAGGGGCGTCGCTGTGAGGCCCCACCAGAATTAGGAGTCCTTGTATGATGTCCAGCACATTCGGTGTTGGTTTTCTGGGGCCAGGTGTAGGCCGCCTGCCAAGGGTAATGGAGGGTGTCTGGCCCGGGTAGCATGACTGGTCGTTGGGCAACTGTTCGGGGCCAAGCCGCTTTATTTGCCTCTCGATGGTGGTGAGAAGTTTCCTGCCAGTACGTACAACTATTGGAGGCATGTGTCCAGTGCTTGGTAGTCTTGGTTCCAAGACCTTGTTGTTGCTTTCCTGCGGCCCATAGGGCGCCCCCGTGCGGCAGATATTGGGAGAATTCCCTCTGACTTTTGGACAGTAACGAAGGTCTTGGATATTTTGTATTTGAGGGCGGGGCCAGATTATGGTAATAACGCACAGCGCGTATGACGTATGCTGATTGATTATGCAAAATGCCAGCTACAGGAATTAATGAGACAATCTGAGCTGTACATGCATACAGTACAACCATGGAGCTATTAAACTGTTTAATAGCTTCATGGTACAACAAAGCCATGGAGTGCATGTATGTGGCCGTCTTGGTAAATTCATTCCCTTGAAGGCATTGCCATATGCCACAACATTATGATGATGTTGGAGGACATGGAATGCGGCTTTTAGGATGATTTTGCGAATACGAAAATCAAGAAAATGAAATCATAAAAAAAAAAAAATAACATGATGTCATTTTTTCAACGATACAAAATCATTTTAACATTACGAAATCAATTTGCGAATATGAAATTAAATCAAGAAAATGAAATCATTTCAATGATACAACATGACGTAAGCATTTTAACGATACGGAATCGTTTCAACAATACAAAATCATTTTATGAATATGAAATTAAATTGAGAAAATGAAATTCCCTCCCCATCTGTTGTGGGTTGGGTCTACTAGTTCATACTTACCCCAGACGGTTACTCGATATGCAAATTCCCCTGTGCCTATTTGCTACTTCGCTGAAAAGACTCAACCGTGGTGCACCCTGACCTCCCTCAATGCGTACCGCCATAGCCGCCATGATCGTCCTTCTTTTCGAAGTTAAACACCTCGAGGCTAAGAGTGGGGAGGACGGGCGGGACGTAACCGTCTGGGGTAGGTATGAACTAGTAGACCCAACCCACAATAGGTGGAGGGGAGTCTACTGCATTCAACCTACCCCAGACGGTTACTACTATATGCAGAGTGGCACCGAATTCCGGTGGTGGGTTGGCAACGAGGAGAGCCAGGAAAGTATGGTGGATATGATGGCTTACTACGATATGCAGAGTGGCACCGGATCCCGGTGGCGGGTTGGCTACAAGTCGTGTCAGGTGGAAGGTGGATATGAGCCAGGTTAGCGTAGTGGAGGTAAAATAACACATGTACGATTTTACATGTACATTACCCCTTAAAGAGCTGTACCCTGGGTGGAGGTCCGTGCGGGTCTCACCCAGGTGCCAGTTGGGCTGAAGGTCTCCTGGCTTCCGAGTTGTTGGGTCCAGGACCGTCCTGACGTGTGTTGAGTTGCTCTGCAAGACATCCCTCATGTTGGAGGTGAAAACGGAGGGGCACTTCCAGCATGAAACTTCCCTGAAGTAGGACCAGGATGCAGAGATCTAGCATCATAGGCCTTGACGTATTGTTGGGCTAGCTGATCCAGCCTGGATGGCCAGTCTGGGCGTGCAAATTGATGGTTGGAACGGTCCAGCGGGCAATGGTGTGCCTAGACGATGGATGGCGAGGCTTGGTGGTAAAGATGAAGGGCTGAGAGGAACTCCCTCTCAGGCCCTTTGTTCTGGGCAAGTATAGCTTCAGGGTCCTGACAGAGCACCATAATTGTCTAATATGTCCCCGGAGTGAGAAGCCAGAGATGGTACGAAAGTGTCCGGTGGCTCAAAGGTGGGGGACTGGTTCTTGGTTGGAAGCTGATGGTCGGGATGAGTCGAAAGCCATGTGGCTCCCAGCGGATGTGGCCCCCAGCTATGGATAGGGCCTTGATGTCACAGGTCCTCATAGACGTAACCACTGTCAGGAGGGAGGCGAGCTGATAGTAGTGGGCATCAGAGGGGCCTTGCAAGGAGGTTCGAGTGGAGGCCTGCATGGAGTTGCAGGACGGGATCAGCTGTCTGGGAGGCCGCTCTATGTCCTGCGTGAAGTGGTGAGGAGCCTAGTTGGTCGATATGGGTGAGCCATCCTCAAGGCCCTCAGGTATGGCAGCCAGTGAAGATCTGTGGTTGCAGAATGTCGAAGCCTGCAGTCCAGTGTGGAACAAGTGCGTGAGGAAAGGTCACTACCACTGGTGCTTCAGTTGGGCAGAAAGCATGGTCGTTGCAGCACGAAGCACAGAGGCGTAATCCGCTATCGTGTATCTTCCGGGTTGACAGGTGTCGTCCCCGTGCAGCCATGGCGGCAGCGTCGTCAGAAGACTGACCGAGGAGAGGATCGTTGGACAGCATCCAGCACATTAGGTGGAGACCTCCGGATGCTGGGTGCTGAATCCCTGACTGACTGAGTTTGATGGAGGGTTTTCTGGTCTGGGAGCATGATCAGTAGCACAACGGCCAGCCCGGCCAAGCTGGGAGCATGATCAGTATTAGCACAAGAGGTCTGGCCAGTCTGAAGAACCAGAATCACACCCCGTTCTGGCGTGGCTAGCGTGAGGGCGTTAGGAGAACGCAGCATCGTTTCTGTTCCAGTTGTGGAGGACGTGCGCGGTATCAGGGAGATCAAAGGGAGGGCCAGAAGGGCCGCACCGCTGATATGTCGGGCATCCATTGCCCATGTATGAAGGTGAGGGTG
This sequence comes from Astropecten irregularis, assembly GCA_963971285.1. NCBI lineage: Eukaryota > Metazoa > Echinodermata > Asteroidea > Paxillosida > Astropectinidae > Astropecten > Astropecten irregularis. Next base: position 2,255,924 of record OZ020249.1, on the reverse strand, counting down.
CCCGGTGTAGAAAGTCGGTAGTTGGACGTTGTCGGTTGATGCAGACAGGTCAATGTGGCATCTCTAGTCGGAAAAAGAGCGTTCTAGTGATGTCTGAGTGGAAAGTCCATTCTGGATTCATCGACCCTCAGAAGAGTGCATCCGCAGTCTCGTTGTCCTGGCCGGCAATGTGGATGGCTTGTAGGTGGGCCCCGTTGTCCTTGGTCCACCGTAGGATCAGCCAGGTCAAGACACACAGCTGTGGCTCATTGGTGGTCGATGTGTGCTACAGCTGTTGAGTCATTGGAGCAGACCAGTGTTCGTCTTCCCTTGACATATCTGCGGAAGTGTCGCCGGGCATCAAGGATGGCCCGTAGCACAAGCATGTTGGTGAGGTAGTGCCGGGAGTTGTGGTCCCGGTTCCCAGATGCCTGGTGTGGAGGGAGGGGTGCGCTCCACCCTAAGAGGGATCTGTCGTGATACCGTCTCGGCTCTTGATGTCAAGGAGGGGTGTCGGTCGTTAGATGATCTTCTTTCATCGACCAGGAGAGGTGCTGGTTGATGTGCTGTGTTACTTCGACTGCGATGCTAATGGAGTCGAGGCTAGGGCCGAGAAGCCAGGAGATGCGGACTGCATATGGCAGGGTGATGTGAACTGACATGGTTCGATCGCTCTTATCCCCTGTGAGGTATTGTCTTAATCCAGGGGGACTGCCGTGGTGGAGTTGCATCCCCTGGGGAGATGGCCTCAAGGTTTCTGCACTGCCATGCAGAGACAACATCCTACTCGTCAGGTGATAGGCGGAGGCCAGATGTGGAGTGCCCAAGTGCCCGTTTGAGTTGTGCGATAACTGAGGAGCGGTGGACTGATGCAGGTCTACTTCTGGCACCTGTTAGGTGTGGTTGTAAGATGTAGGAGTGTCGAGGGCCGGTATGGGCCATCCGTTGATGGGTCAGCCGTCAGGTTGATCACTGTCTTGATTAATTGAAGATGTTGACCTGCGGTCCAGGGGCTGTAGCCGCAGCCCTCTGTGGTCTTTCTTCGTCGCTTTCGGTAAGGCCGGAGAAAGCGTTGACCTTGTGTATCTGTGGGCAGCTGCCACCAGTGAGATGATAAGGGCAAGGTGGGTGGAGGCTGGAGGTCTCGGTGGCATCGAAAACTGACTGGTTCCACAGGTCCGCTTGGTATACTTCAGGGTACTGCGGCGTCGTCATCATAGGTGGCTATCCTGCGGTGTGCAGGGAGCTTGTGATACTATCGATGGTGATATGTTGTGTAGACGCATGCCAGCTCCTTGGCTGCTTGGGCATGCTGCATGTCGTGTCCTTACATCTACATGTAGGAGAATCAGGATGGTGCGTCCACCGCAACTGTTCACATTCTGGTACCGGTGTAGACTTGGGGCCAAGTCTTTCTTAGTCCGCGCGGTGATTGTCTCTTTTTTTCCCCCGCAACTCTCGCGAAACCGCGCGAGACTCATGGCTACGGCGAGAGATCAGCTCTCGGCCTGGGACCGCTCAAAAAGAAAGACTTGGGAAACCTGTTTTCACTTTGTGCACGGCCTATGGGCTCTTTAGCCGAAATCGTACGGACGCGTCTGATTGGCCAATCTTTTTTAATATATGAATATTCATTATGTAGGCCTACGCTACATCCTGCACGTGTACACAGGGCTGATTCACGTTGAATACACAACCACAGCCGTCGCACGTATCTAGCTATATAGCTGCAGTGTGACCTTGATAATGAGACTTTTAACTCGTGGGTCGTGAAATTAATTAGGCCTATGTGCATGTTTGTTTTTATCTTCTTTGTGCATAATAGGAATATCTTATAAGTCCGTCTTACTAACTGTAGCTATAGTGTAGACCTACGTTCATCAGGTAAATGTTAACCTACACACTTGCTAAAAAAAAAAAAATTGACATTTACCGTGGGTATTATTCATTTCCATGAACTAATGCACGTATGTTAAACTAATAGATTAAGTTCCAACTTAATACAAAATGATTTATTAAATCATTCAACTTATGAAGTAATTGAAAATAAACCATAATTTGAAAATGCTGTCCAATGTAAGTAGTAAGTACACCACTGCTGCCTTATTTGAAATTGTTCACACCCTCAAATAAAATGGACTCGTCTTAACGGCCCTCTCTACGGCAACCGTAATGCAAAGCACGCCCATACGTAAATAAATGAATATGCGTCTAAAACAGGTTTCCCAAGTCTTTCTTTTTGAGCGGTCCCAGGCTGAGAGCTGATCTCTCGCCGTAGCCATGAGTCTCGCGCGGTTTCGCAAGAGTTGCGGGGGAAAAAAAGAGACAATCACCGCGCGGACTAAGAAAGACTTGGCCCCAAGTCTAGTACCGGTGTGTCCTAGGCTTCTATATGATGAGTCATGGTATCACATGTATTTAACCTTTGACCTCAGGAAAAATACCGAGTGGAAAGGTCGTATGAGCATCGGAGCGGCCTCACAATGAAATCACTCAATGAGAGTCATTATTTATTCCCATTACTGCGCCCATGACTACCGTGGACGCCGGGGTGGCGCCATGGTGCCATCTGGGCCGTGGCGGTATCCGTGTGTGATGTACGAGCGTGATTATTGAAGCGTTTCCGATCCTTGCACGCTAAACAATGGACATCGTATGTGCAGTGGGAGCGGGCAGGTCGACCGCGGCACAGCTCAAAATTGGGATAAGTCGGCTGCAGATGGCAGCGGGCTGGGCCCTGAAGTATTCACGGGCTGCGCTGGCGTGCAGACATTGGGCGGTCCCGCAGCCGTCTGCTCCGTAGAAGAATGTTGGCCTTGTATTTCTGGGCGATGTTGGTTTAAGGCCTCAATGAAGTCAAAATTCAGCTGGCCCCGCATGTCCGAGAGGTATACTTCGGAGTTCTGCAAAATTGTTGCCAATCGTCAACGGGAGCTATCCCGCAACGTGCGGGGAACTTGTGGAGTTGTTGGTGGAGGTAGGCTGGGTTGACGTGTGCCGGGTTCTTGCCAGTCATGGCATGTTGTGTCTCGGCACTGTATAAGTGCCACCATGCAACTTGAATTTGACAGAAAGAAAGGAGGAAATTCCAATCTATACCATACTTTGTACAGTGTTAATCACTTTTCAAAGCATAAGAATGAGAGAAGGTGAGGAAGTCAGCTGATCCAAAGAGGTTGCAAGCGTGATAAGTAGTGTTTGCTCATCTCAGATTATATAACACCGTCAGGTCATGGAGGTAGGACAAGATCAGGTTGACTAGTCACCTCCCAATACTCAATGTATTTAGGCATCTATGTGATGAGCAATACATGTACTTGTATTATCACATGTATGAAACATGTGTTATCACATGTATGACCTTTGACCTCAGGACAACATGGACAACATCATCACGGCTCTTACCCGTAGACAGCTAGCATATTGGCTCGGGGAGACTGAAATCATAACCGGGGCGAGCCTCTGTTCAGCGGGTCGTAACATGGAGCCTAAAAGGAGCATGTTACGCCGGGCCAGTCATGCAGTGTGTTGTGGCGGCATCCTTCGTCGCCTCTGGTAGCGAGCGTTCTCCCTCCGCTCTGGTATCGACCGTGGTATCGAGCTACCCCCGGCTGTAGGGCCTCTTCGGGTCCGATTAGACATGTGTCCCGAAAGGGCATACTTGTATCTAACCGCCCGGAATTCCTTCAGACTGGCAGTGGTAGCAGCAATTACCCCGGAATGAGGGGACGAACCCAAACTCGGACATTCCGACTTGCTGTACCGCGGAGGGAATGAGGTTAAACTCTCATCCATCCCCCCCGCATATAGGCCTTTCATCAGGTCGTAAGCACAGAGCCGGCTGTGCATTACCCTGGCATCACGTAGAGGTGAGTAGACCATGACGACGTAGGACCGCGGTACCTGTAGGATGCACAAAGAAAAAGAGAGAGAAAAATACCAAAAACAAACGCACAAGAGAACACTGTTTATTGGTAACGGTTCATCAGATAAGTAAAAGGAAAAGTATAAAGTCTATACAGTTTGGAAGAGCAGCGGGAAACAGGAACTCAAAAACCGAAAGAGCCCGGGAGGGGCACGTCTGTTTTATAGCGGCGCTGAGAAAAGAAGGATGATCATGGTGGCTATGTCAGTATGCATTGTGGGAGGTCAGGGTAAACCACGGTTGATCAAGTCTTTTCAGCGAAGAAGCAAATTGGCGCAGGGGAATTTGCATATAGTAGTAACCGTCTGGGGTAGGTTGAATGCAGTAGACTAATTAATTTTAAGAGTATAAACTCTAATTTGAGCTTGTAGAGATGGATTTGATTAGGCCTATGTTCCCCAAAATTTGAAGCACTGAAAAACTTCAACTTTTCATCCGAATAAATAAAAAAATAAAAAATTTCACACTGCTGGCTGGCCGGACGGACGGAGTGTCGTCAAGAGTAAAAGTGGCTATACATATGGGTGGCAAATATACACAGCTAAAATCAAGAAACTTCAGCCCTCAGGTATTGAAGCGCGGCATATATGACATTGCAATAAACATATTACAGCAGAATGGCCGCGGTAACAATCGCCATAATTAATGTACACATGGATAAGTTTTATTCTACAGCCCTGCTATACAATGCACTTCAAGAATTCTTGAAGAAATTTGAGTATTGATGCCGGGAGTCCTAAAAGACTCAAAGCTGAATGGAACATTTACTTGTATCCTGCCTAGCAACCGTGATGTTGCAATCCCTATCCTAACTGGCTATTAAAGCCTCCCCAATAATACCATACAAATTATGCTACTTTGGCCCTTGCCTCTTTGGCAGCAATTGAACACTAATGTATCCTTATTGGCCGGAATGCAGACTGCATGACCTTTGACCTAGATGGTTTGATTGAACCAGCCTGCAATGCCTGTGATGCACCGCTGTAGAGCATACTGTATTGTAAGTTGCGTGTAATGCAATATTGATCGCTTTCGTGATAAAATGATTTAGCGGTCAATGCATTTCTTGACAGGTTAGAATCTTGGCCCAAGGTCATCCTAAGAGACGCGGTATACGTTTGTAATTAGTTTGCTACAGATTTGTTTAGACAGTTAGGATTATATAAGCAGTCTCAACATTCTTAATGATGATAGAGAAAATAAGAAATTACTTACCAAGCTTCCAGAATGGATCATCATATGAAGGAGTCATAAAGTAGCAAGCTGGAAGGAAGACCACAAGATGTTTCCACCGCTGGCCGAATTTATGAATGAAGCAGACATCAAAGTAACCCTGTGACATCTATTTCAGTAGGAAGAACACAAAAAAAACAAAAAGTGATCAGAAAAAGAAAGCGCTGGAGCCAGCTCGTAGCTACTGTTACTGCAGAAGTGATGCCCCTAGAAAGTCTAAAAAAATAAAACCAACAACAACTACCATGCATCATCTGCAAGAGAGTGATCGAACTATCAACTAGATTTATGTAGGATTTTCCTTACAAAGCCACGTACGTACTACACAACAGACAGGACATTGCAATGAAGAATGCTCTATACTTTATCTCCTCTTTGCTGAAGGAACACAAATCAAGGTAATGCTGACCTACAAAACATGTTCGAGTACAGAAAATTATCACCGAATCTGTGGAAAAACATTGACAAAGTGCATCTTGAGAATAGCGGTAACCTACATGTAACTTGCAACATTATTATGTAGCATGTAATGCATCGTGAAATCAAAGCATGGTGCCCTAAGGTAATGTGATTATAAACCACATTTGGGGAGTTGGGGTATGCATCGTGAGTTGAGTGGATTGTATGGCACCATAACGCTAGTGTTACTTTAAAGGTACAATACATGATTGGTAAAGCTCACAGGACAGCACTCATGCTTTTTCTGATCAATACATGAAATAACAAACCTGTGAAAATTTGAGCTCAAATGGACATCTGTGTCACAAGAAAAAAGCGAAAACCCGACTAAATTTTTCTTATAAAACATGGAGAATGGTTTTGATCTAAACAGTTTTCGGTCTTTGTTTTTCTAATTTCTGGATAAATACAGCATTACAGGTGGAAATATTTTAACGGTATGTTTCTACCAGCACCATCTCCATACCTTGAGTGAAAGGGGATAACTAAAACAACTCAAGTGAGGGTGTCCTTTATTTTGTTTCCTTGAAAAACCCAGCATCTGATGAACCAAGATTTCCCATGGTAACTGTTTGCACTGTTTACGAACTGTTGAGTCCATTTTCTGTCTCAAACTCAATAATTTGCTTTTGGAGGCATTGCAAATACTATATGCTCCCTTTAAACCGCATTTTGGAGTTTGGGTACCACAGACTAGCATACAGTCTCTCAATGAGTGAAATTGTTTTCAGTTATAAACTTGTTTTTCGATGAGCACATGTCATGGCTGATGCATGGACAGGAAAATGCCAACACAATAGCACTGCGCACTTGCGCTAAAAATAGCACCGAACCTCAGACAAACATTGCAACTGGCCATGCAAACGTGTGGTGAGTGGGGGTATGTGTGGGCGTGCATGCATGGTGTGACGTCATTAGTGCGGAATGCTATTGTCATTATACCATGTACCTGTGTGCTTCCGGGTGGCATTTTTACGAACTGACAAAAACTGAAGTATCTTCAATAAAAAAAAAGGTAGAATTACAATCTCATAAAAACTAGGAAATTCTTACAAACTTTCGCAAATTATTTAAATTTGAAATACTGAAATATTAAAAAATACCCAAACTGCAGAAAATCCAAACAAACCATGAAAGAAAACACCCCAGTTAAATTAAGATTCTTACAAAATTAAATTGGTTTGACGTGGCTCCAGTGACTCAAGTTTGAGTTTTGGCCGTGGTGCCCTTACCATAGGCGTCGGTGCCCTATTTTTTTAAAATATAGAAGGCCAAAGAGGCCTTGTTCTAAAAATTCCCTAATTCAAGGCCTGTATTAAATAGGAAAGGTAATGGCATACGTCACACACATCTACAAAACAAATTCAGCGATATTGTAAGGTTTGCCACAAGGTGGCGCTGTTTCTAGGTAGCAGACAACAGCCGCCGGTTGGTGGAATGGGACGAGCATGTGAAAAGCATGTGTGAGATTTGGGGAGATGGTGTAGCGATAAGCTAGAGAAGGACAGGTTTTTTTTAGTTAAGCTAAAAAGGAAGAGAAAGACTGACTAAAATAAAGGTTAGTTTACCTTGTGTTTCAATAAAAACTGCGATTGTGATATGTATACTTATTTTGCTGTCAAGCCGTGGTATTGTAGCTAAAACTACTGTATTTCAAATAAATATTACAGAAGACCCATCGAGGAAACCTGTACAATATGCTTCAGGTAAACTTAAAACAATAGCTCATACATACCTAGAACCCCCCCCCCCCAGAAGTGAGGTAGGGGTATACAAACGAATACTTACCTGTAGAGCCACTACTTATGCATATTTCCCTAGACTGTATTCACGTTAAGAATAGATACAACCTACCTATTGACCTACCCACAGTGCCCTGGGGCATGTTTGCCACGTAAGCATCCTCTTTTCTCAGTTGAACTCAGGGCTGAATGCCCATACATCAAGAATAGTGGGGAGGAGGGGGGATGCTCTACAGGTAAGTATTCGTTCGTATGTACCACACTACTGTGGGGGGGAGTCTACTTCACTTATCTTACCTGTATAGAGCCACTACTTATACATAGACTGGCACCGACATTAGGCGGTGGGTATGCGAGATGCTATTGTACAGAAAGGGGCACTGTCACTAAGGCAATCCCTGGCATAATTTGTGTGCCCATCTGAGGACAGGGCAAGGAGACCAGGCAAGACATCTAAGTTTCAAAAACTCATGAAGCAACGGCCCCTTAGCAAGGAACAACCAATTGTGAATCCGTCAGGGGCTTTCATGGGAGGTTGCATCAGCGCCCGTCGTGCTAACATGCGCGGAAGGGAATAATATGGATAGTAAAACTAAAAGCCTGTGTAACAACATATGGAATGATATGTGTACATCGGGGTCCAAAGAAAATGCTAGAACAATCGTGGGACTGGCCTATTTCTGCGAGGCCCCCGGAAAAGCAGGTCTCGGGAAGCCATCTCCAGCACTGCTCTTCCGATTCTGACCTCTGTCCAGAGAACGTCCTTAAGGTAGCACTCTGCAAAGGTGTTTGGGGTTCTCCAGCATGCTACCTGAATGATACCACCTATAGAAGCACATCTAGAGAAGGCCCACCCATGGAGGTAGGACATGGTCCACCATAAGTCGAAGCTGCTACGACCTCATGCATCTGGGCTGAATCAGCGGCTCATGCCAACGGTACAAGCGCAGATGAGAGTATGTCGGAGACTAGCCAGTGAGCAAACGTGTTGCGAGAAGCCAGTACATACAGCGGGGTTGATGAGATAAATAGCCAGGAATAGGCAGCTCCGAGCGGCCTGGTTCAGTCGATAAACCACTTAAGAGCCCTGACCGGGCACCACAAACCGTAGTCCGGCATGGGCGAGAAGAAATTGATGACAGGGACAAAGAGGTCAAATATCCTTGGTCAAGGAACCCAAACCTCGGGGTAAGGCAGACACCTCCTGGCTCCTATTGGATGTGGCATGCCTCCGACGTAAGGGGGTGAAGGGCTCGAACAGGGGCCTTGAAAACGTGGCCAGCATGCTGAAAAGATCCCATGCATCAATAAGCCTGAGCGTTGGGGGTTTGAGACAGACGTCCTCCTGAGCAACAAGTGGAGAGAGCCCGAATATCCAACACTAAAGGACCCGAGGGCCTCTGAGAACACTTGCTATGGTCAAACGATGATTCCTAATCGTGGAGGCCGCGTGGTTGCTTTCGACCAGGTAGGCTATACCAGAAAATTTGCAACCTCCCCTACAGAAGCATTTAGGGTTTGGGTTTGGCTCTGGCAGAGGAGGTTAGTTTTATGGGAACCTTGCCAGAGCCACCCTATACTTTCTTTGTTCCATCTAAACTGGCCGCGGACGGAGTCTGGTTGTGGCCCAGAACCGACCAATGGAACTGCCAGCGTCCCCAGCCGGTTGTGGCTGGGGATGCCGAGCAGGGGACTGCCGCCCGGGGAACTGGTCGCTGTAATTTTTTATTAAAGGATAATTTGAATTATCAGGTACAGCCCAATTTTTACTCTGTGAGATACATGTATGTAAGTTTGTTGGAGAGGATCCTCATAAGACCTCATTATGCTCAATATTTTTGTGTATCCAGAAGTACAATTATAGCAAATTTAAAATTATTAAATTATCCTGTTCACCCCTCTCCCCCATCCCACTCACCTTGTGTGGAAGTATACGTTTCAATGTATATTGTCACCGTGTGTGCGGTAAGAAGGGTTGACGGCGGTGTAGGCGGGGTTGACGGTCGGTCGGACAGGGTTGACGGCGGTGTAGGCAGGGTTGACGGTCAGTCGGACAGGGATGACGGCGGTGTAGGCAGGCTTGACGGTCAGTCGGACAGGGATGACGGCAGTGTAGGCAGGGTTGACGGTCGGTCGGACAGGGGTGACGGCGGTGTAGGCAGGGTTGACGGTCGGTCGGACAGGGTTGACGGCGGTGTAGACGGGGTTGACGGTCGGTCGGACAGGGTTGACGGCGGTGTAGGCAGGGTCGACGGTTGGTCGGACAGGGTTGACGGTGGTGTAGACGGGGTTGACGGTCGGTCGGACAGGGATGACGGCGGTGTAGGCAGGGTTGACGACGGTGTAGGCAGGGTTGACGGTCGGTTCGACAGGGGTGACGGCGGTGTAGGCAGGGTTGACAGTCGGTTGGACAGGGTTGACGGCGGTGTAGACGGGGTTGACGGTCGGTCGGACAGGGGTGACGGCGGTGTAGGCAGGGTTGACGGTCGGTCGGACAGGGTTGACGGCGGTGTAGACGGGGTTGACGGTCGGTCGGACAGGGGTGACGGCGGTGTAGGCAGGGTTGACGACGGTGTAGACGGGGTTGACGGACAGTCGGACAGGGATGATGGCGGTGTAGGCAGGGTTGACGGTCGGTTGGACAGGGATGACGGCGGTGTAGGCAGGGTTGACGACGGTGTAGACGGGGTTGACGGTCGGTCGGACAGGGATGACGGTGGTGTAGGTGGGGTTGACGGTCGGTCGGACAGGGATGACGGTGGTGTAGGTGGGGTTGACGGTCGGTTGGACAGGGATGACGGCGGTGTAGGCAGGGTTGACGACGGTGTAGACAGGGTTGATGGTCAGTCGGACAGGGATGATGGCGGTGTAGGCAGGGTTGACGGTCAGTCGGACAGGGATGACGGCAGTGTAGGCAGGGTTGACGGTCGGTCGGACAGGGGTGACGGCGGTGTAGGCAGGGTTGACAGTCGGTCGGACAGGGTTGACGGCGGTGTAGACGGTCGGTCGGACAGGGTTGACGGCGGTGTAGGCAGGGTCGACGGTTGGTCGGACAGGGATGACGGCGGTGTAGGCAGGGTTGACGACGGTGTAGACGGGGTTGATGGTCAGTCGGACAGGGATGATGGCGGTGTAGGCAGGGTTGACGGTCGGTCGGACAGGGGTGACGGCGGTGTAGGCAGGGTTGACGGTCGGTCGGACAGGGTTGACGGCGGTGTAGACGGGGTTGAGGGTCGGTCGGATAGGGATGACGGTGGTGTAGGTGGGGTTGACGGTCAGTTGGACAGGGATGATGGCGGTGTAGGCAGGGTTGACGACGGTGTAGACGGGGTTGACGGACAGTCGGACAGGGTTGACGGCGGTGTAGACGGGGTTGACGGTCGGTCGGACAGGGATGACGGTGGTGTAGGTGGGGTTGACGGTCGGTCGGACAGGGATGACGGCGGTGTAGGCAGGGTTGACGACGGTGTAGACGGGGTTGACGGACAGTCGGACAGGGATGATGGCGGTGTAGGCAGGGTTGACGGTCGGTTGGACAGGGGTGACGGCGGTGTAGGCAGGGTTGACGGTCGGTTGGACAGGGTTGACGGCGGTGTAGACGGGGTTGACGGTCGGTCGGACAGGGGTGACGGCGGTGTAGGCAGGGTTGACGGTCGGTTGGACAGGGTTGACGGCGGTGTAGACGGGGTTGACGGTCGGTCGGACAGGGGTGACGGTGGTGTAGGCAGGGTTGACGGTCGGTCGGACAGGGTTGACGGCGGTGTAGACGGGGTTGACCACCACCACGAGGCCCCCATCAAAGGCGGCGGACACAAGGGAGAAAAAAAGGGGAGAAAAACCAGCGGAACCGGCACAAATAAAGTTAAGACAACATGGTTATCGATACTCCTCTCGTTGTTTATGGGGTTGTGAATTGTTACTCAAGACAGAGAGAGGTAATGGTGTCTCTCCGTCTTACATAACTGAAGAGGAATGTAAACAACAATATTTATATGTTCGTGTAGAGCTGGCAGGATAGGAACAGGAGGGAAATTAGAACAACTTATACCGGTGATAATATGCCGAGCCTTTGTTTTTCTTTTATGAAGGTTCAAAGCATATTTTCAGTGCCTTTTATGCTGTACTTCATCAGTCACCTTATATTTAGCATGTGTTGTTCAACGACAAAACAGGACAGTTCAGGATATATATTTGTTTGTTTTCCACGTTTTGTAACAATAAGGATCTGTCTGTATGGTTTGTTTTCTTCAGTAACTCAACTTTGAAATAACCTGCACTTTTTTGGCATGGCGGGGGTGCTTCATATTGACATGGTGAGATGCCATGTATATTATGAGTTGATGTGAGGTGGTTTTATGGGGCCCCCGCGATGCCAAGAGCTATAATAGCCATCAGTAGGCCCCAAACGAGGCACCGGTGAAGATTATAAGAACAAGTCTTACATTTTACTTTACTTGTATTGGGTCTAACTGTTTCATCAATGGTGGCGCACACCAATAACAACATGGGATTTGTATTTCACGGTAGTGATGTGGTACATGTCCCTATTTTTCAATTTGTGGTAAGCTGAAGAAAAATTGTTGGGAGTACCCAAAAATGTTTCTTCAGCTTACCAGGCAAACCCCTCATTTTTTACTTGGAGCAACAATTTTGTGGGTATGGACCTTAAATTAATTATATGGTGCCCTTTGATTTAATTACACCTTCATTGCATCCCTCACTTTCCAACTACTTTATGGTGACTTTCGATCCATTGGGGGTCATCCCCATTTGTTTTGTCCCAAGTATACTTTGGCTGCGTTGATAACTGGTATCTAGCATTTGGTTCTAATTAAGCTTTCATTTATTTTCAAATCATAGTTAAAACAGACTTTTAAAGCTGTGCATGATGGAAGTACGGACTAAAGTAACATCTGTGGTAATCTGTGGTAGCCCTATGTACAAAAACGGTTCTGAGAAGATCTCATGATTAAAAGTTTACTATAGAATCATTGCTTAATATGTAATTAATGACTTTATAAATTTATATTTTAATGTACTTAAAGTGCTAAATTTTGTCCAAAAAGTAATAAATTACCGCTAGGAACTGATCAATGCAACAATGCCTGTGTGACATCATCTACAGAACAAGTATAGGCTCGCACCACAGTATACTGCGTGGCATTCTGCATGTGATTTAAGCACGGTTTTTCGTCGCGAAAAGTGGGGTGATAAATTATGGGTCAATAATACAACTGTACTTCCCTTTTCTATACACAAACATATACAATATTTTTTAGCACCAACAATGGGTGCATTCGTTTAGCTCCTCCGGGTCAGCCCTTTCTGGGAATGGTCGTGTTTTACTGCACAAAACAAGCGAGAGAATGGAGACGAGGTTGACTGGTGTCGACCCGGGGGAGCTAAACGAATGCACCCAAATGATAGACAGGTTGAGTTTTATAACAATATAGATGTATTCAACTCAGGGATGAGATTGACCAATGATAAAAATATCTGAAAACAGCTGACTGGGAGCAAAAAGTCTTAAATCTGAAAATCTCCTATACTTTTGTACACAGCCTGTAAGGATCAAACGAAATCAAAACAAACAAGACTTTGTGGTTGTGGGAACAACCACTAGGTGTTCGGGGTCTCATTTCGTACTGGAACTGTTATGAGAATGTTTGATGGAACGCGTGTATGGCATAATTATTGAAATACACTTAAACTGTGTGACTGAGCAAGTACTGATCATGCTGATTGCACAGTGTATTCGTACATGTACACTGACTGATAGCGTATAGAAAATGGTGTCACCTTTATATAATGTTAAATTGTCCGGACGATAACTTCCGTTTAGTTAATCACAAACAACTGAAAATTTGCAGAAATCATCGCATGCGTACAATGTAAACAATTTGCAATTTGCACTGATATACGTCATGTAATTACTGAATAAACAGTATTTGAATAATTACATCATGTTTCCTTTAAAAACGCATAACTTCCGGTTGAATGACGTCACAGATTTCAAACTTCACACATATGTCAAGGTGCATTAGTGCTTCAAACTCACCAAATTTGGCGGAAATCCGTCGTTTACTTTTGGATTACGTAATCACTGTATATCTTTAATCCACCGTAGAGGGCGCTATACAGCCCGTATGACGTCATCGTTTATATTTTCTGAAAGTTTAAGACCTACTCTATCTTTTTGCCAAGCAATTGTATGTGCCCAAAACCTTTCCGATTTTGAGTTATTTTGAGTCAAACTTCAACTTCCGGTAAGACCGGAAGTGAAGGTCATTTGTACACAATATTGAATATATTAATTGTTCAGATTCATGTGGTGAGTAACATACGTCAATATCAAAATCGTAGGTCATGTGGTTCTCAAGTTATAAAGCACCAAAGTTTTTCCTAAAAACGCGTGTAATTTGATACCCGATGACGTCATCATGACGTCAATCTTCTAAATACAACTTGACATCATGACCGAAGTTCCCACCAAGTTTCATGTCAATATCTTGTAACAGTCACCAAGAAGTCCTGCGGACAAGTTTGGTCGGAAGGAGAAAAAAAAAAAAAAAAAAAAAAAAAACAATAACAATAGGTGTTCGGCTTTTGAACCCGAACACCTAAAAAATCTGAGAAATCTCATCCCAGTTAAAGGTATTACTCGTCTTACCTGTAGAGCCACTACTTATGCATAGACTGGCACCGGCAGAAGGACGGTGGGTATGCGAGATGCTATTGTATACAGGAAAGGGCACTGTCACCAGCGCAAACCCTGGCAAGGCCTGCACACCCAAAGGAGGGTAGGGCAGGCAAGCCGAAGAGAGGCCCCTAAGCTTCAAACATCTATGAAGCTGCAGCCTCTGAAAAACATGAAAGCCAATCGCGGGCCAGACAAGATACCCGCGATGGATAAAAATCTAGCGCCCGCCGCGCCGACCTGCGCGGCAGGGAGGGAATAAGGTTAGTAAAGACATTGACAAAAGCAAATGTATATACGAAGGGCAAGAGCAAGGAAACGAGGGACCTCACCTATTGCTGTGAGGTCCTTGTTGGGAGCGGGTCACGGGGTGCAGACCTGGCAGCCGACTCACCTATTGCTGTGAGGTCCTTGTTGGGAGCGGGTCACGGGGTGCAGACCTGGCAGCCGACTCACCTATTGCTGTGAGGTCCTTGTTGGTAGCGGGTCACGGGGTGCAGACCTGGCAGCCGACTCCAGCACCGTTCTCCCTGCCCTGGCCTCTGCCTGGAGAACATCCTTTAAGTAGCACTCCGTGAAGGTGTTCGGGGTCTTCCAGCATGCAGCCTGGACGATATCACCTATAGAGATACCCTTAAAGAAGGCCCACGAGGTGGATGCCGCCCTGATATCATGCGCCCGGGCCGATCCAGTGGCTCCCGCGGGCGGCGCATGCCGAAACTAGCCAGCGAGCGATCGTGTCGCGAGAAGCTGGTCCATACGGCGGGGGCGTTGAAATAAAAAGTTGGGAACAAGCCGCCCTGAGCGGTTTGGTTCGGTTGATGTCCCACTTAAGGGCCCTGACAGGGCACCAAAACTTGTCGTCTGGGGCAGACAAAAAAGACTTGATGTCGGGGACAAAGATATCAGGAGGAGAGAACGACTCTGACTGATTCTTTGTCAAAAACCCGACCCTCGGGATTAGGCGGACACCTCCTGGCTCCCATCAGATGTGACCCGCCTCTATCGAGAGGGAGTGAAGTTCACTACGTCGCCTAGACGTAGCCACAGCCACCAGAAAAGCAACCTTCATTGACAGGTGCAGCAAGGTGGAACCACCCAAGGGTTCGAACGGGGAGCTAGAGAGCACCGTCAGAATGCTGAATAGATCCCACACAGGGACAAGCCTGCGTGACGGGGGTCGTGAAACAAACATACCCTTGAGCAACAAGTGAAGGGCCTGGTTGTCCGACACTGAGGACCCATCTGGGAAACCTCTGTGGACAGCCGCTATGGCCGACCGATAGTTCTTAATCATAGAGGACGCGAGGTCGCTCTCGAACAGGTATACCAGAAAATCTGCAACCTCCCCTACAGAAGTATTGGGGGGATGCAGAGATCGGATTCGGCACCATTTGGAAAAATGACGTAGTCTGCTGTCATAGATTTTCCTGGTGGAAGCCCTGCGGCTGCAGGCTGCAATAGCCGCAGCTCGCTGAGAAAGGCCAGCTGCACGGACGGATTGCTTGACAGCACCCAGCACGTCAAGTGGAGATCCTGCGGAGCCGGGTGAAGAAAACCCGAGCTCGGCTGGAGCAGAATGTCCGCTCTCTGCGGAAGAATTACTGGCTGATGAACTAGAAGTTTGGTCAGCCTCGGAAACCAAGGCTGACAGGGCCAGAATGGAGCTATGAGGAGGACTTTGCAATCCTCCTGTTCTAGCTTGGTCAGCACGCGAGGGATGAGAGAGAACGGGGGGAAGGCATAAGCCAGCAGCCCGTTCCACCGTATTGCCAGAGCGTCTGTCTGCCACGCTTGAGGATCGGGGGTCCTCGTGCAGTAGGTCGGCAGTTGGTGGTTGTCCTGTGATGCAAACAGATTGACATGAGGACGATCTATCAGCTGGAAGAGAGTCTGAGCAACCTGTGGATGTAGAGACCACTCTGTTGGTCGGATCCATCCCCTCGAGAAGGCGTCGGCAGCGGAGTTCTCCTCCCCCAGGAGGTGAACCACTGAGAGAATCACACCGTGACGCATGCACCACTGGAAGATGGTCCACGTGATCGCACACAGCTGGGCGGATCGCGTGCCTCCCTGGTGGTTGATGTAGGCCACCACGGTCGTATTGTCGCAGCGGATCAGGACAGAACGACCTGTCACGGAGGACCGAAAATGCTGGAGGGCATTGGAGACTGCCAGCATCTCGAGCACATTGATGTGGTTTGAGCAATGATCAGGGCCCCACCGGCCTGCCACTTGGCGTGGGTGGAGGGTGGCCCCCCAACCAGAAAGTGACGCATCTGTGGTGACAATCAGTGATGGGTGGGGTCTGCAAAAGGCACGGCCCACCATGATGTTTGAGACGTCCAGCCACCAATGAAGGTGCGGTAACAGCCAAGGTGTCACTGGCACGGGAAGACTTAAGCGATGAAGTTTTGGCCGGAAGAAGGAGAGTAGGTGTATGTCAGAATTCCCCTTGTGGCATATTATATCTTGTCTTAATTCTCTTATTTTTCTTACACCACTCTGTGTTTTATTCCAGATCCTTACTTTTTCATGAATATTTATTAGTAGTAACCTTCTTTTACAGTTCACCGCCCTGGGCCATGGCTTTCTGCACTAACTTTCACTATTTTGTTTATGAATAGAACCCTCCAACCTTCTGGCTTGGTCCTAAATTCCTATGGCTTTGTTTCTTTGTGCTTGCCTATCTTTTGTTGGTGTTCTTATGAATGAAGTGGGGTTTTGGGTGTAGATAAGGTATTACATGTAAGGCGTGTAGGCAGAGCTCTTGCTGTCCTTCAAAGAGGAAGGTTGTGCACTACCGATTGAATCTTATAGAATGAAAGATAGAGAGACTTGAATTTTGCCAGATCACCAGAGCCGCGTTTTGCTGTTGTGCTGCCTTTTGCTAGGCTACTTCTTTGCTGAAGCAGATATTTCTGCAGCCTGCTAAATTTATTAGCAAGTTTTTGATTGAAGCACAAATAGACCGACAGAGCGGCTAGATCTGCAATCAAGATCTTCAACAGCAAGAAAACCGTAAGTTAATTTTTGTGTTCATTTTACATTTGTTAAGATGAATTAAGGAGCTTAAGTTTTGAGTGTTAGAAACCCCACGTTGTGTTTGCGCTTTGATTTTGATATTTATTGTCTGATTAATGACCTTGACTATACTTTAGCATTTTCCTTCCGATTTAAAAGAGATAAGTTTAGCAATATAATTTAGTTACCTTGAGATTATTTGTATGTATTTTGGCCAACTCCTTTAAACCATAGATGGTCCAATTTGGTATGCCGGTGATGTCCGCCACAGAGAATCTCCGAGCTAGCTAGGCGATAACCGAAGTCCACTTTGCAGCCAGTCGTAGAGAACGACAGAGGGCGCCCCTTTGTCACCCGGAAGAGTCGAGCCCTGACGTGCGACGCATGTGCCTCGCCAAGTGCAAGCCGTGAGCATGGACTGAGCTCGAGCCGATAACCAAACAGTTATTAGGCCTAAACGGTGGGAAATTTATTCAGTATGTGCTGAAACGATGTTTCACCCACTCGTACCTGTTTGAGGAATTTTAAGGAATGTGTATTTTAATGTAAGTGATGTGTTTTTCTTTGCACCTTGTTACACTTGTAACTTATACTTAGTCATTGATGTGTTTTGCTATATTTCATGAGAAATTGACATGAGACGGGTAGATTTAAGGTAAACCCTGTTTGTATTGAAATCTTTCGAAAAGTTGTGACAAATACATGTATACTTGTCTTGATGCCAGAGTAGTCTTTTGAGGGGTTAGCGAACTTTTGCGAGGTAAATTCGTAGTATTGAATTCCGATTCTGAGTATAGTTTTGATGATTTACGGGAGAAGCCCAAGTTTGATGTGTCACTGACTAGAAATCGCTGGCAACCTAAATTAAACCTCATTTAAATTTGTGGGATCCTAATTATTGCTGTAGCCGTTGTTATTATTACCCTTTTTGCTGTCATAATTATTATTACTAATGATCATGCAACTCGTCCCCTTTTGGGTCTTGACAGAGGAAACACTTATTTACAAATCCTCTATTGCCTTTAAACAATCTAATTTGTACATAAATAAGTTTGTGATATGATTAAATTAAACTGTTTATTTTGTGATAAGAACTTTTCTGATTGGACATTGTAATCATTCAGTAGTCTGCATGTTGTTTCATCCTACTTTCCTTGTCACAGAATTAGGCTCTTAGGGTAACTGTGACAGTGTAGCTGGATGGGGCGCATCCGCAACTTGCAAAAATTCACCACGTCTACCAGGCTGGCCATGAGGCCAAGCAGTCTGAGCCAAGCGCCCGCTGGGGCTACCGATACCGGGAGAAAAAGAGAAACGCATTGGTGGAGGTTCAAAATGCGATCCCAAGTAGGTCTGGCCAGCCCAGCCCGCAGGTCGAGTGACGCTCCCAGGAAGATTGGGGACTGGGAGGGACATGGGCGGGACTTCTTTACTTTGATGATAAACCCGAGGTCCTCCATGAGGTTCCACTGTGGCCTCTCGAGATTGTCCCACAATGAGCCAATCGTCGAGGTACATGAGTAACATCACACCTTGTCTCCACAGCGCAGCCCCAACCGTCTTCACGACTCTTGTAAAGACTCGGGGCGAGGTGGAGAGGCCAAACGGGAGAGCCGTGAACTCGTACACGATATCCTGGTACTGAAACCGCAGGAACTTCCAGTAATCCGGCCTGATAGGAACGTGGAGGTAGGCGTCCTTCAGGTGTATGCTTGCTCCCCACGCTGGCGTCCGGATGGATTCGAGAATAATTTTCAGCTTATCCATACGGAAGCGACGAGGCCGAATGAATTTGTTGAGGGGTTTCAGGTTTAGGATCGGACACCAAACTCCGAGCTCCTTCTTGGGAACCAGGAAGAAGGTTGACATAAACCCTCACTGCGGCTCCCCCTTGGTGAGCACGCGTATCGCCAGCTTCTCGAGGAGAGATGTTACTTCCGCCTCGAGAGAGCAACACTTTGAAACATCGGTCGGCACTGGTGTAGGCCGAATGAGCATGTCCGACGGGGGGGGTGTTTGTAAACTCGAGTGCATAGTCTTGGGTGATTTTGTCGAGCACCCACCGGTCGGACGTAACTTGAAACCAGGACCCTGCAAATGCCTGAAGACGGCCTCCCATGGGTCCCATGGAGGGAGGCCTGCAGGAGACGGGAGAGTCACTTATGCCTGGCCCCGGAAAACCGGGGGCCGGGCGGGCGATAACCACGTCCTGGTTTCGGCTGCTGGCTCCAGGCAGTGGTGGGTTGCGACTGCGTGGGGCGGGCAGAAGACTAAGTGGTCGATCGGCCTCGAAAACTACCACAAGTAGACGCACTGAGCGGGCTACGTCGGGGAATCACGTTAGACGGCTTTTCCCCCGCCCTGTGACGACTTTGTTGTCGGGGCCGGGGGTTTCTTGAGGTTGATCTTTTCGGTAGCTTTCAGCCTCTTGGCCTCCGCCTGCATGAATTCCTCTAACTTGCCAGCGAAGAGATCGTTTCCCAGCAGGGGAAGGGCCTCGAGCCTCTTGCGGGCACCTTGAGACAGGAGGCAAAGCGCGTCCAGCACATTGCCCTGACGGGCCGAGGTAGCAAGGGCGGACACGCAGGCGAACTGGTCGAGAACCGACCGGAGACCATTATCAAGGCAGTGAAAAGCGGCCGTCAGCATGTCCGGGGGAACTGCTGATTCCTCCTCACAACCGGAACCAAATATTCCGTGAGGAGAAGCAAGAAGGAGGTCGCGGCCAAGCCATAGCGGGAGGCTGTGTCCAGCTTCTTCAGCGTGTCCTCAAACGTGGTGTGGGTCTTATCCGCGAAGGGCCGCTTCGACGACGGGCACCCCTCATCCGCTGCCAACTTGTCCTTTGTTGCATCGGAGAGAGACGGGGTGGAGAAGAACTTCTCAAAATCTGACGGGGGGAAGCGATAGTAGTCGAGCTCCTGTTTCGAGTATGCTCGCCAATTACCAGGGGCCATAATTCCAAAAATCTTCTCGACACACACCTGGTCCAGAAGGGATAACTGGAAAAACCTTGTCACCTGTCCCAGCTACGCCCATCTTGCGCTTGAAAGACGTGTGTTCCGGCTGGGGGGGCTCCTCCTCAGGAGGGAACTGTAGCACACGGATCATGTCTCTTTGTGCGAGTCTAAGCTCCGTCTCGGCAATAGACAGCCGCTGCAGCTGGGCCACGCCCAGATCGTCAGCTGAGCCGTCCGATGAATGGGAAGACCGCAAGTCGGGATAATCCCGGGCGGCGGCGGGCTGGCCAGATGAATGGGCCTGTGGTTGGACGACCTCCTCAGACACAAGGGTGAAGGCTTACAGCTGGAGGGGATGCCAGCGCACGGCTAACAGTGTGCGGTAGGTCCCTTTGTACTTGGGCCACCCAACCGTGACCAACGATCAGCGGGGCCTGTGTGTGGGCCACAGGATCGGTATGCTGAACAATAGAGCCCGACTGGTGGGAGGCAGCAAGGGCTAATATTGATGCCAAAATCAACTGGAAGGCTTGAAGGAACTCACCCCGTGAAACCACGTCCTCGCCCTTGCAGTGTTTGCTGCGACGGGACCGGGAGGAAGAGTCCCCGGAACTCGGTGAAGATTCGCGCGATCTTCGGCCAGACTTCTTCTTTTTCTTGCCCTTCTTCGACGGACAGACCGAGGAAGAGTCCGCTGCAGCCTGGGTTAATGGAACCCCGGAGCAGTGGATAAAGTCCGACGAGTCAGAGACGAGCGAGGCCGACGGCCCGGGGTAGGCCCAGGATGGGCCACCCGCGCCGTCCACAGCCCGCCTGGCCAACGGCGCTCCGAGCCCCACGGGCTGAGTGCGCGTTGCGCAGTCGGGGGACCGGACAAAAGCCCATCCCGGCAGTGCGTTGCGTCCCCCACAGTGCCGGGGAGGCCAGGGTGCACCATATCCGCGGAGCCACAAAGGCCAGCCGGTTGTGACTGCCCCGGGTCCGGAGGTGCAGGGAGTGCAGGGCACACGGTCGCACCGCGTTTGCCCTGGCGACCGCCCTTCTTGGGTTTGGCTCTGGCAGAGGAAGTTAGTTTTACCCCTTTATTTTCTTTGTGCCTTCCAAACTGGCCGCGGATGGGGACCGGTTGTGGCCCCCGATCCGACCGACGGAACTGCCAGCGTCCCCGGCCGGTTGTGGCTGGGGATGCCTAGCAGGGGACTGCCGCCCAGGTAACGGGTTGTTGTACCTGGCGGAGTCCGTGCACGAGAGCACCGCGGTCCACCCCGGGGAATGGTTGTTTTGCCCAGGATTTGCAGACCCGGCACTATCTGATCGTCGCATCTTTACTGCACAACACAATACAAATATACACAAAGAAATACCAAAAACTCTACAGTGTAATAGGATTACCTTTATTACAGAAAGATTCACTAGTGTGAAAAACTTCTTCGTACAAATACCTTAAAGGTAGCATCATACTTTGGTAAGAAACCAAAACAGAAATGTTCACAGATTTACCTATGACTTGAAGGGTATGAAAATGGTGGTGGTAGAAACATACCGTTAAAATGTTTCCGCATGAAATGATGTATTTATCCATAAATTAGTAAAACAATGACTGAAAATCTTAAGTGTCAGTCCGCGAGAAGACCATGCAAAATCTTGAAAAATCGACAAGGTGAGGGGTCAGCGAATTAAGTTCAAATCTTGGCCATTGGATCCCCACCTGGTACCATATCACATGATAGAGTAGCTCGATCTATAATCCCACAGTGACCGAGTACGGGGCATTTGTAATTTTCGGCTGAAAGTGTACTTTTTTACTAATTTGGGAGGGTCAATTAAAGATGTTTTGGGGGTATAGTTAAAACCGCGGTTCTGGCTTTAAACATCATCGTTTATTGTCGAGTTATACATCAAAAGAAAGAACGTGATCTGCTCTACATGATGAAATAAAAATAAATGCTGTATAAGCATTTATTGCAGATATATAGGCGTTAGGAAAATAGGTATCAGCTTCACTATGAAAAACAGTCATGTACAAAGTAAGCTGTATCTCAATTAGTGCAGGGCTGACGGTCACCAAATTTGGACAAAATGTAATTGATATACTATTGTACAGGGACAAAAAATAAAAATTTTGTCAGCTCTTTTCGCTTTTTTTTTTTTGGCGGTCAAATATATGCAAAATTCTTCAATTTGAGATAAAACTACAATGAACAGTTTGAGTGTTATATTGCATTTCATCATTTCACATTTTGGATTAGATTCTGTTTTGACCTTGCAAAATATTTTTTTTAAAGTCTTTATGTATTGGGAAGGGTGGATCAACCCTTTGGTGCACACCCATAACTGACGTTGGAGGAAATTTAGGATCAGGCAGCGCAGGTGCCGTGCCCAAATTGTCAAAGTTATTTTCCATTTTCTACCTGTCACCGACAGAGGGCGCTATAAAAAAACTGGGGTAGTGTTCAATATGGCGGTCGGCATGGATATCATGCCGTCTGTACAGCTGCAGTGCGATTTTAAGGATTTTGAGCATTGTAAAGCCATCAAGTGCGGTGTCTATCGGTATTATCTGCGTAATGTATGTTCAATGATCCTTCGTCACTGTATGAAAGATATACTTAGGCATTTGCAGAAAAGTGGAAAGTGCCCGCTGTGGATGTTGCTGTAGAGTGGAAAGTTATTCTCCTGCGATGTGGATTGATAATGGTCTATTGAAAGCATATAAATAACACTTTTGTCAGCAGTGTTGGGTATAAATTTACAGGAGCATGTTTTTAGCACTATTTAAGAGGAATTTAGCAGGTTTTGAGGTAAAAACGTGTGAAAGCTTCAAGTTTGAAACACATTGCACATGGAAATAACCTCTATCACCCAGCATACATGTCTGCATGTAGGTTCAGATTATTTTGTTGCAGGTGCAAAGATAGCGGGGATGGGTTGGTGGAAGGGGGAGGGGGTTACACCACCAATATATATATTTGTGCACAATGCATTATATGTGTTATATGAAAATACGACCCAGGTAAAGGATCATATATCCCCCGTCTGAGGACATGTCTATGCCACTGTTTTGTTGGTCACCCACTCTCTGATGACGTGAAAAAAAATTATTAAAAAATATCCAGCAAAGGAACAGCATGAAAGGAACAGAAAATTGCCCAATTTGCATTTTTCAGTGTACTCTGCAGATATCTCAATGATTGCGATTCATCTCAAATTTGTTTCTGCGTCCCTCAAGCTTTTTAGTCTTTAGGGTGGGTATTTAGGTTCCTTTAGGTTCTATCAGCGTAAATTTGTTTGGGCAATTGCAGCTGGTAGCCTTTCTGTTGGATTTCTTTCAAGCCCCCCCCCCCCACCTTGCAAAGCAATATAGTCCTTTATTTTCAGAAAACAAAATGGCACACAAGGCACTTTCATAATTTAGAGGTGACAAAATTGTTTCCTTAGAAACTCTCTTCATTTATTGTTAAACAATGAATATTACACAATCATCTTAAAACCATATGAATATAGATAGGTATATTGTTGCATACACAAATAACGAGGAAAACCTTTCTGTTGCTTGTGTCACAACAATTTTGCAGAAATATTTGTCAACATCATCAGTTCTCAAAAAGACGAGGTAACAGGGGAGACCAGTGGCCGAACTCTCCCCAAAAGGGAAAAAATCATTTTAAAAAGGAAAAATAAATAAATCCTCCATGTACTGTACCATTCTCAGGTTGCAGCATTTCTGCATGTATCATTGAAACAATCCTTGGGGTTTGGCGGTGTGTGTGCGTGGTTTCATGGCTTCTGACTGCCAAACGAACAAAGATAATTGACTATTGGGGTCACCACCAATGTAGGGCTGGATGGCTCAGTTGGTAGAGCGCCTGTACGGTATTCAGGACTGTTCGGCGGTTTGAATCCCGCTCCTTCAGTCAATTTGTCTTTGTTCACTTTTCAATGACTTTAAATTCAGTCAGTTTCCCTTGTGGTTATTTGATGATTTTTTAAAATTTATCAGTTAAAATCAGGGATTATCAATCTCACTTATTTTATAAAGCATGTAAATCAAAACCTTTCTTTCCACCAATCCTAAATGTACAGTATTATCATTTACAGCTCAATGTAATGAGTGATTCAAATTTCAGAATTGTCGAATTCCACCTGAGCCAGCACATGATTTTTTGACGTGCACTCACAAGCACTGAATATACAGTGCTCATCCACGCCGGTGAAGGGCAAGCCTAATTTGCATATTATTGTTCTTGTTTCTCCCATGAGGTTCATGTTGTTCTGGACATTTTTTTTTGTCCGAAACTGAAATCTTCACAGATTTATAAAAGATGGTGCTGGTAGAAACATACCGTTAAAATGTTTCTGCCAGAAATGTTGTATTTATCCAGAAAAGAGTACAACCAGTGCCCACATTTTTGGGGGGATTTTTTAAAGATCAAAAATAACAGAGAAAAGACATAAGAAATACTGTGGTTGTCTCAAAACGTGGGCATCGTATGGGACTGAAATTTTCACAGATGACTGTTACTGCATCTTCCTTGGTATTTTTGTCCATGAATCTGTATTTCTTTATCAAAAAGTACAGTATGATATTATCTTTAACAATGTGACATGTATGCAAACTGTTTGAAATGACAAGGATCTTTGCCAGTTAAGGGAAAATAATTGCATTTTTTGCACAGTTATAGAAGATCAATATTACTGGCTGAAATATAAATCACTTATTACATTCAGCTGTAAATGATAATACTGTACATGTAGAATTTGTGGAAAGAAAGGTTTTGCTTTACATGCTTTAAATAATCAGTGAGATTGACAATCTCTGATTTGAACTAATTTTTTTAAATGATTTTTTCCCTTTTTTGTAGAGTTCGGCCACTGGTCTCCCCTGTAACCCTGTTACCTTGTCTTTTCAAGAACTAATGATTTGGACATTATTTCTGCAAACCTTCTTTTGTTGTGAAACATGCAACATGAAAGATTTCTCTTTATTTGTGTACGCAACAGTATACCTACATTCATATGGCTTTAAGATGATTGCGTAATATTAATTTTTTAACTATAAATGAAGAGAGTTTCAAAGTAATCAATTTTGTTACCTCTAAATTATCAAAGTGCCTTGTGTGTCATTTTGTTGCTGGGTGATAGAGGTTATTTCCCTATGAAATGTGTTTCAAACTTGGAGATTTCACCCGTTTTTACCTCAAAACCTGCTAAATTCCTCTAAAATAGTGCTAAAAACATGCTCCTGTAAATTTATACCGAAAACTGCTGACAAAAATGTTATTGATGCATTCAATAGACCACTATAAGGACCTTCTTTCATCAAAGTTTCACTGTTCAAAGACCTGCACTAATGACGCTACAGCTACTCAAAGATAGCGATATCTATGACGCAAATTTTGGGGTACCCCTAAGAAAAAATGTGCAATCGCATCTGAAAAACATTATTCTTTCTTTATTTTGGTATGCATGTTTAGGGTAGGATACAACCTTGAAACCCTGAAAATATCAATACTCTACTACTTTCCATTGTGATATAGCAAGTGTTTGAAAATTTGTACCCCTAAAATCATGAAAATCGTGCATTTTTGACCAAAAAAAAGTACTTTTTGGCCATTTTTTCCGATAGGAAGGTCCGATTGGGCTAAAACTTGATACAACGTCAAGGCTCCACATAACCCCCCTACCCACCAAATTTCAGCAAAATCCGTTGACCCCCACCTTATCACTTTCTGCATGGTCCTCTCGTGGACACGCTCTTAAAAGAGAAAAGACTTCAGAAATACTGTGGCTGCTTTTTACTGTTTCTCAAAAAGTGGGCACTGTATGGGACTGAAATTTTCACAGATGACTGTATCTTCCTTTATACTTTTGCCCATGAATCTGTATTTCTTTGATAAAAACCAAAGTATGATATTACCTTTAATAGCCAGTCACCAGGCTTATGTGATTCAAGTGGTTACACATAATTGTTAGCTGTTTCGCATGCAGCGGAACAGCTTTTGTTCTTTTTATTTCGTATTTCATTTTTTTTCCACTTTATTTCCCATTGACATAACACAGGGGTTTTCTACTTAATAGTGACTTCTACCCTTATGCCAGTTTTGATCAACTTCATACTTGGCACATAGTTAGACCACAACCCCAGGTGCCATGCCTAAACATTTCGTCATCGTGACGTCATCACGTGCACCATGACGTCATCATAAAAGTGCAAATTTCAGGGCTCTTTATCTCCGGAACTTCAAGTCCGAAGCAATTCAAACTTGGTATGTAAGTATATAGGGACGTGTTATAGACAAAAATTGCAGTCACGTGATGATGACGTCATCATACGATTTTATACGAATTTTCCAATTTTTGGACCTTTTCTTTTTATCTCATGAACGACAAATCGTATTTTTGAAATTCTTTTGGTGAAATGTTTGTTAGGTTATAAGCATATGCCACAATTAACCAGAAAGGTGTGATGTCATGATGATGTCATCAAAAAGCTGATTCTCAGATTCATATGTAAGGGAATATCCGACAGTGATGAAACTTGGTGGTTAAGTAGAGAATGGTACTAGTATCCCAAATGTGAAGTGACGTCACGATGACGTCATTTTTTATTGATTTTTGAATAATTAATTTTGCCTTTTTTCCCAAGAAACACATTTACTGTAAGCGAATATCTGATCGTAATGAAACTTGGTGGGTAGGTAGGAAATGGTATTAGTATCCCTAGTGTGAAGTGATGTCACGATTACGTCATCGACTGATTTTTTATTGATTTTTTAATAATTAATTTTGCCATTAAGAGTCTAACATAACACAAACACGGGCTTTGGAACTTTTTGGACCACTGATATGGCTATCCATAGTAGTGGGCCAATAGTGTACACATAAACGTAGCACGACGAGCTAGAAAATCAGTCATTTTGGTGTTTCCACCGCCCATGCACAACCATACATAGTTACTTTGCGGGCTGGCCTATAGTAGACTCTGCCATTTCTGTGTCTCTCATGGCCGTGTGAATGTACAAGTATCTGTATACATGCATTGATCAAAGAGTGACGATGCTCCTGATAGTTGTTTAGGACTATTAAGAAAAGCTGATAAACTATTTCTCTGTCCTGTACCAACTGTGTACATGTTTATTTTATAAAACATATGCGAAACAGCTCAGTGTTTGTTGGTACAAACACAGGTCTAGTTAACTTTGAACAAGTTCCTTGCAATATAAAGCAGAATGTTTTGCTTCAGGGACAATCAAATGATATACCTTTGTAAAAATAAGAGTGACTTAATTTTGCCATTTTGTCAAAAGCGTCAGAGAAGACATACATTTTTCCTGTATTTTCAGATGCCCCATATATTAATTAGCCCAAATTCAGAAAAGGGCAGGTTACTGATTTTGTTTTACTTGCTTAATCAATTATGATACCATCTGTAATACCAGAGAGTAATTTACTTCAATAGTGATAAAATCTGATAAATAGTCTATTCTAATAGCCTGATATCAAAGGTCTCGTATTTTGAAATTATTTTTTATACTGAGCAAATATCAAAGTTTAAGTAAATAAATTGTAACCACCTTGTGAACTTTTCTTTCACAATTTAATTGTAATACACTTTGTTGATTAAGCAAATATTGCAAATATAGTCTCCAACCATTGGACCCTTACTTTTGGGTCATTTCATTATAAGGTCAGCAAGTACAAATAAATGAATAGTGCTTTTTATAGACATGTACATGTTTACATTTGGTGTCACATGGTGCATGGTGGGAACTTCACTACACAGCAATCCATTTCAATCTAGTTGTTACAATTTGTGTTAAAATGAAGGTTGATGAAATTATTCCACATCTTGGGAACTTCGGTCGGTATCAGTTTGTCATGGTCATTTACCTTTGTTTGTATAACATAGTTGGTTGCCTTTTAAGCCTTTGCAATGTGTTCTACTCAGCTGAGACCGACCACTGGTGCAGCATTCTTCCCAATGAGGATTGTTCCAGCTGGGTTGAGTTTCATAACAACTGCACCGAAGTAAAAAAATCTATCTTCCTTCCCTCTCCTGAGAAGAATGGCAGCAAGTATCCATACTCCAACTGCTATCAGTGGGATCCACCTGCTGGCTATGTCTTTGATCCGTACAAGCCACTCAGTGACTATGATGATTACGTTTACACAAAGGTGCACTGCAAAGATGGTTGGGACTACGACACATCACAGTACATGACCACGACCATCTCAGATGTAATGTACAACTTCATCAGTGCTATAACAATTTTGAATTGACTTTGCTAATTAATTCTGAAGAATAATGTGATGCTAAAGTAAAATAATTTTCATTTCCTGAACATAGACCCACAGCATTTATTCAACAGTAATGTAAATTAATATAGAACAATCCAGGTGGCAACAAGGTTACAGATGTCAAAATCACAAATGCTAAAATGCTGTAAATCAAAACAGTCACCATGTTTTTTCTCTCATTATTCAAGTTTGACCTGGTATGTGCTGAAAAGAGTTTGCCCAGCCTTGCACAGTCCATCTACTTTGTTGGATTTTTGGTAGGATCTGTAGTCGGGGGTGCTGTCTCTGACTGGTAAGAAGCAAACCGTTTTTTGATTAAGAATGGTCACAGATGTGCAGGAATGGACATTTTAGCTTGTTCAGGACATTTTCAGTATTATGAAATCTTAAAGAAGATGTTACAATTTTGGATGTACATGTAGCAATTATTTCTTGTCTGAAAATTAAAAATCAATTGCGTTAAAATTCAGAATTGACTTTGACAATGGCATATAACCCCACACCAACTACAAAGCATTTATGCATTTCTTATTTTGGTGTCAATTGAAGGATTGGTCGCAGGAATGTCATCATCATCGGACAGGTCTTGTTCTTGCTAGGCTTTGTTGCAACTACATTTTCTGTCAATGTCTACATGTACATGGCATTCCGTTTCATAGCTGGGTTTGGCAACATTGCAGCGTACATTGCATTGTTTGTATTAGGTAAGAACCATTTCTTACTTATTTATTCCTAGCCATTGAAAAGTGAAACCAATTTGACTGCATTATATGGAGCAGGACTGGAACCAGCATATACTAATTCCCAATTGAGCTATACAGCCCTATGTTTAGTGGTGTCCCTAAGTCAATTATACTCAG
This sequence comes from Astropecten irregularis, assembly GCA_963971285.1. Taxonomy (NCBI): domain Eukaryota; kingdom Metazoa; phylum Echinodermata; class Asteroidea; order Paxillosida; family Astropectinidae; genus Astropecten; species Astropecten irregularis. The sequence continues at coordinate 2,226,747 of OZ020249.1, read as the reverse complement.
ATTCCATAAACAAAAACACCAATAACTTTTTTGATCGAAGGCCACAGCCTTGAACATATTGCCTTGTGCCAGATACTAAATTGTCTGTACACACCCACCATTTCACAGGAATTCACCTGATCCCAACCATTTCACAGGAATTCACCTGATCCCAACCATTTCCACATGGAAACACCTGATCCCAACCATTTTCACAGGAATTCACCTGATCCCAACCATTTTCACAGGAATTCACCTGATCCCAACCATTTCCACATGGAAACACCTGATCCCAACCATTTCCACAGGGATACACCCGATCCCAACCATTTCCACAGGGATACACCCGATCCCAACCATTTCCACAGGGATACACCCGATCCCAACCATTTCCACAGGGATACACCCGATCCCAACCATTTCCACAGGGATACACCCGATCCCAACCATTTCCACAGGGATACACCCGATCCCAACCATTTCCACAGGGATACACCCGATCCCAACCATTTCCACAGGGATACACCCGATCCCAACCATTTCCACAGGGATACACCCGATCCCAACCATTTCCACAGGGATACACCCGATCCCAACCATTTTCACAGGGATACACCCGATCCCAACCATTTCCACAGGGATACACCCGATCCCAACCATTTCCACAGGGATACACCCGATCCCAACCATTTCCACAGGGATACACCCGATCCCAACCATTTCCAAATGGAAACACCCGATCCCAACCATTTCCACAGGGATACACCCGATCCCAACCATTTCCAAATGGAAACACCTGATCCCAACCATTTCCACAGGGATACACCCGATCACAACCATTTCCACAGGGATACACCCGATCCCAACCATTTCCACAGGGATACACCCGATCCCAACCATTTCCAAATGGAAACACCTGATCACAACCATTTCCACAGGGAGACACCCACAACCCATAGATCGACAGCGCCCTATTCAAATGCATGGCGGGGTACCGTAATTGTGACGGCACCCGACTATTGCCAAACTATGGGCAAAAAATGTCACTTTTACGCACGGTTGAATAAAGAGGATTAATTCAAACGGGAAATTGTAGATGAAAACGAATTGATATCCACTTTAAACCCATTAGAGCATTCAGTATACCTCACATACCATTGCACAGTAATATAACTTTCTCAAATAATGGAAGGATTGAATGAAAACTTTTGTGATTGAAATTTCATCTTGATTTTTACGCAAGGGAACTAGCGCGAGATTATGTGCGCAACTGGCCCCGTTTTAGAATCTTTGCGAGATTTTGAAATAAAATCAATTGTTTACGTGCGGTGCGCGCGCCTCGCGCACTGAGTGACGCGCACTTTGCCCATAACTTTTGGAGATGGCGTCCGTTTACAAAATTACGCACTCACGCCCTCTGCTGTCGGTCTATAGGTTATTTATGTCTTAATAAATGGATACACCTGATCCCAACCATTTCCACAGGGATACACCTGATCCCAACCATTTCCACAGGGATACACCTGATCCCAACCAAATTTCCACAGGGATACACCCGATCCCAACAATTTTCACTGGGATACACCTGATCGCAACCATTTCCACAGGGATACACCTGATCCCAACCATTTCCACAGGGATACACCTGGTCGCAACCATTTCCACAGGGATACACCTGATCCCAACCAAATTTCCACAGGGATACACCCGATCCCAACAATTTTCACTGGGATACACCTGATCGCAACCATTTCCACAGGGATACACCTGATCCCAACCATTTCCACAGGGATACACCTGGTCGCAACCATTTCCACAGGGATACACCTGATTCCAACCATTTCCACAGGGATACACCTGATCCCAACCATTTCCACAGGGATACACTCAATCACAACTATTTCCACATGGAAACACCTGATCCCAACCATTTCCACAGGGATACACCCGATCCCAACCACCCCCACAGGGATACACCCGATCCCAACCATTTTCACAGGGATACACCCGATCCCAACCATTTCCACAGGGATACACCCGATCCCAACCATTTTCACAGGGATACACCCGATCCCAACCATTTCCACAGGGATACACCCAATCCCAACCATTTTCACAGGGATACACCCGATCACAACCATTTCCACAGGGATACACCCGATCCCAACCATTTCCACAGGGATACACCCGATCACAACCATTTCCACAGGGATACACCTGATCCCAACCATTTCCACAAGGATACACCTGATCCCAATAATTTCCACAGGGATACACCCGATCACAACCATTTCCACAGGGAGACACCCACAACCCATAGATCGACAGCGCCCTATTCAAATGCATGGCGGGGTACCGTAATTGTGACGGCACCCGACTATTGCCAAACTATGGGCAAAAAATGTCACTTTTACGCACGGTTGAATAAAGAGGATTAATTCAAACGGGAAATTGTAGATGAAAACGAATTGATATCCACTTTAAACCCATTAGAGCATTCAGTATACCTCACATACCATTGCACAGTAATATAACTTTCTCAAATAATGGAAGGATTGAATGAAAACTTTTGTGATTGAAATTTCATCTTGATTTTTACGCAAGGGAACTAGCGCGAGATTATGTGCGCAACTGGCCCCGTTTTAGAATCTTTGCGAGATTTTGAAATAAAATAAATTGTTTACGTGCGGTGCGCGCGCCTCGCGCACTGAGTGACGCGCACTTTGCCCATAACTTTTGGAGATGGCGTCCGTTTACAAAATTACGCACTCACGCCCTCTGCTGTCGGTCTATAGGTTATTTATGTCTTAATAAATGGATACACCTGATCCCAACCATTTCCACAGGGATACACCTGATCCCAACCATTTCCACAGGGATACACCTGATCCCAACCAAATTTCCACAGGGATACACCCGATCCCAACAATTTTCACTGGGATACACCTGATCGCAACCATTTCCACAGGGATACACCTGATCCCAACCATTTCCACAGGGATACACCTGGTCGCAACCATTTCCACAGGGATACACCTGATCCCAACCAAATTTCCACAGGGATACACCCGATCCCAACAATTTTCACTGGGATACACCTGATCGCAACCATTTCCACAGGGATACACCTGATCCCAACCATTTCCACAGGGATACACCTGGTCGCAACCATTTCCACAGGGATACACCTGATTCCAACCATTTCCACAGGGATACACCTGATCCCAACCATTTCCACAGGGATACACTCAATCACAACTATTTCCACATGGAAACACCTGATCCCAACCATTTCCACAGGGATACACCCGATCCCAACCATTTCCACAGGGATACACCCGATCCCAACCATTTCCACAGGGATACACCCGATCCCAACCATTTCCACAGGGATACACCTGATCCCAACCATTTCCACAGGGATACACCCGATCCCAACCATTTCCACAGGGATACACCTGATCACAACCATTTCCACAGGGATACACCCGATCCCAACCATTTCCACAAGGATACACCTGATCCCAATAATTTCCACAGGGATACACCCGATCACAACCATTTCCACAGGGATACACCCGATCCCAACCATTTCCACAGGGATACACCCGATCACAACCATTTCCACAGGGATACACCTGATCCCAACCATTTCCACAAGGATACACCTGATCCCAATAATTTCCACAGGGATACACCCGATCACAACCATTTCCACAGGGAGACACCCACAACCCATAGATCGACAGCGCCCTATTCAAATGCATGGCGGGGTACCGTAATTGTGACGGCACCCGACTATTGCCAAACTATGGGCAAAAAATGTCACTTTTACGCACGGTTGAATAAAGAGGATTAATTCAAACGGGAAATTGTAGATGAAAACGAATTGATATCCACTTTAAACCCATTAGAGCATTCAGTATACCTCACATACCATTGCACAGTAATATAACTTTCTCAAATAATGGAAGGATTGAATGAAAACTTTTGTGATTGAAATTTCATCTTGATTTTTACGCAAGGGAACTAGCGCGAGATTATGTGCGCAACTGGCCCCGTTTTAGAATCTTTGCGAGATTTTGAAATAAAATCAATTGTTTACGTGCGGTGCGCGCGCCTCGCGCACTGAGTGACGCGCACTTTGCCCATAACTTTTGGAGATGGCGTCCGTTTACAAAATTACGCACTCACGCCCTCTGCTGTCGGTCTATAGGTTATTTATGTCTTAATAAATGGATACACCTGATCCCAACCATTTCCACAGGGATACACCTGATCCCAACCATTTCCACAGGGATACACCTGATCCCAACCAAATTTCCACAGGGATACACCCGATCCCAACAATTTTCACTGGGATACACCTGATCGCAACCATTTCCACAGGGATACACCTGATCCCAACCATTTCCACAGGGATACACCTGGTCGCAACCATTTCCACAGGGATACACCTGATCCCAACCAAATTTCCACAGGGATACACCCGATCCCAACAATTTTCACTGGGATACACCTGATCGCAACCATTTCCACAGGGATACACCTGATCCCAACCATTTCCACAGGGATACACCTGGTCGCAACCATTTCCACAGGGATACACCTGATTCCAACCATTTCCACAGGGATACACCTGATCCCAACCATTTCCACAGGGATACACTCAATCACAACTATTTCCACATGGAAACACCTGATCCCAACCATTTCCACAGGGATACACCCGATCCCAACCACCCCCACAGGGATACACCCGATCCCAACCATTTTCACAGGGATACACCCGATCCCAACCATTTCCACAGGGATACACCCGATCCCAACCATTTTCACAGGGATACACCCGATCCCAACCATTTCCACAGGGATACACCCAATCCCAACCATTTTCACAGGGATACACCCGATCCCAACCATTTCCACAGGGATACACCCGATCCCAACCATTTTCACAGGGATACACCCGATCCCAACCATTTCCACAGGGATACACCCGATCCCAACCATTTCCACAGGGATACACCCGATCCCAACCATTTCCACAGGGATACACCCGATCCCAACCATTTTCACAGGGATACACCCGATCCCAACCATTTCCACAGGGATACACCCGATCCCAACCATTTTCACAGGGATACACCCGATCCCAACCATTTCCACAGGGATACACCCGATCCCAACCATTTCCACAGGGATACACCCGATCCCAACCATTTTCACAGGGATACACCCGATCCCAACCATTTCCACAGGGATACACCCGATCCCAACCATTTTCACAGGGATACACCCGATCCCAACCATTTCCACAGGGATACACCCGATCCCAACCATTTCCACAGGGATACACCCGATCACAACCATTTCCACAGGGATACACCCGATCCCAACCATTTCCACAGGGATACACCCGATCCCAACCATTTCCACAGGGATACACCCGATCCCAACCATTTCCACAGGGATACACCCGATCCCAACCATTTCCCAGGGATACACCCGATCCCAACCATTTCCACAGGGATACACCCGATCCCAACCATTTCCACATGGAAACACCCGATCCCAACCATTTCCACAGGGATACACCTGATCCCAACCATTTCCACAGGGATACACCCGATCCCAACCATTTCCACAGGGATACACCCGATCCCAACCATTTCCCAGGGATACACCCGATCCCAACCATTTCCACAGGGATACACCCGATCCCAACCATTTCCACAGGGATACACCCGATCCCAACCATTTCCACAGGGATACACCTGATCCCAACCATTTCCACAGGGATACACCCGATCCCAACCATTTCCACAGGGATACACCTGATCACAACCATTTCCACAGGGATACACCCGATCCCAACCATTTCCACAAGGATACACCGGATCCCAATAATTTCCACAGGGATACACCCGATCACAACCATTTCCACAGGGATACACCCGATCCCAACCATTTCCACAGGGATACACCCGATCCCAACCATTTCCAAATGGAAACACCCGATCCCAACCATTTCCACAGGGATACACCCGATCCCAACCATTTCCAAATGGAAACACCTGATCCCAACCATTTCCACAGGGATACACCCGATCACAACCATTTCCACAGGGATACACCCGATCCCAACCATTTCCACAGGGATACACCCGATCCCAACCATTTCCAAATGGAAACACCTGATCACAACCATTTCCACAGGGAGACACCCACAACCCATAGATCGACAGCGCCCTATTCAAATGCATGGCGGGGTACCGTAATTGTGACGGCACCCGACTATTGCCAAACTATGGGCAAAAAATGTCACTTTTACGCACGGTTGAATAAAGAGGATTAATTCAAACGGGAAATTGTAGATGAAAACGAATTGATATCCACTTTAAACCCATTAGAGCATTCAGTATACCTCACATACCATTGCACAGTAATATAACTTTCTCAAATAATGGAAGGATTGAATGAAAACTTTTGTGATTGAAATTTCATCTTGATTTTTACGCAAGGGAACTAGCGCGAGATTATGTGCGCAACTGGCCCCGTTTTAGAATCTTTGCGAGATTTTGAAATAAAATCAATTGTTTACGTGCGGTGCGCGCGCCTCGCGCACTGAGTGACGCGCACTTTGCCCATAACTTTTGGAGATGGCGTCCGTTTACAAAATTACGCACTCACGCCCTCTGCTGTCGGTCTATAGGTTATTTATGTCTTAATAAATGGATACACCTGATCCCAACCATTTCCACAGGGATACACCTGATCCCAACCATTTCCACAGGGATACACCTGATCCCAACCAAATTTCCACAGGGATACACCCGATCCCAACAATTTTCACTGGGATACACCTGATCGCAACCATTTCCACAGGGATACACCTGATCCCAACCATTTCCACAGGGATACACCTGGTCGCAACCATTTCCACAGGGATACACCTGATCCCAACCAAATTTCCACAGGGATACACCCGATCCCAACAATTTTCACTGGGATACACCTGATCGCAACCATTTCCACAGGGATACACCTGATCCCAACCATTTCCACAGGGATACACCTGGTCGCAACCATTTCCACAGGGATACACCTGATTCCAACCATTTCCACAGGGATACACCTGATCCCAACCATTTCCACAGGGATACACTCAATCACAACTATTTCCACATGGAAACACCTGATCCCAACCATTTCCACAGGGATACACCCGATCCCAACCACCCCCACAGGGATACACCCGATCCCAACCATTTTCACAGGGATACACCCGATCCCAACCATTTCCACAGGGATACACCCGATCCCAACCATTTTCACAGGGATACACCCGATCCCAACCATTTCCACAGGGATACACCCAATCCCAACCATTTTCACAGGGATACACCCGATCCCAACCATTTCCACAGGGATACACCCGATCCCAACCATTTCCACAGGGATACACCCGATCCCAACCATTTCCACAGGGATACACCCGATCCCAACCATTTTCACAGGGATACACCCGATCCCAACCATTTCCACAGGGATACACCCGATCACAACCATTTCCACAGGGATACACCTGATCCCAACCATTTCCACAGGGATACACCCGATCCCAACCATTTCCACAGGGATACACCTGATCACAACCATTTCCACAGGGATACACCCGATCCCAACCATTTCCACAAGGATACACCTGATCCCAATAATTTCCACAGGGATACACCCGATCACAACCATTTCCACAGGGATACACCTGATCCCAACCATTTCCACAGGGATACACCCGATCACAACCATTTCCACAGGGATACACCCGATCCCAACCATTTCCACAGGGATACACCCGATCCCAACCATTTCCAAATGGAAACACCTGATCACAACCATTTCCACAGGGAGACACCCACAACCCATAGATCGACAGCGCCCTATTCAAATGCATGGCGGGGTACCGTAATTGTGACGGCACCCGACTATTGCCAAACTATGGGCAAAAAATGTCACTTTTACGCACGGTTGAATAAAGAGGATTAATTCAAACGGGAAATTGTAGATGAAAACGAATTGATATCCACTTTAAACCCATTAGAGCATTCAGTATACCTCACATACCATTGCACAGTAATATAACTTTCTCAAATAATGGAAGGATTGAATGAAAACTTTTGTGATTGAAATTTCATCTTGATTTTTACGCAAGGGAACTAGCGCGAGATTATGTGCGCAACTGGCCCCGTTTTAGAATCTTTGCGAGATTTTGAAATAAAATCAATTGTTTACGTGCGGTGCGCGCGCCTCGCGCACTGAGTGACGCGCACTTTGCCCATAACTTTTGGAGATGGCGTCCGTTTACAAAATTACGCACTCACGCCCTCTGCTGTCGGTCTATAGGTTATTTATGTCTTAATAAATGGATACACCTGATCCCAACCATTTCCACAGGGATACACCTGATCCCAACCATTTCCACAGGGATACACCTGATCCCAACCAAATTTCCACAGGGATACACCCGATCCCAACAATTTTCACTGGGATACACCTGATCGCAACCATTTCCACAGGGATACACCTGATCCCAACCATTTCCACAGGGATACACCTGGTCGCAACCATTTCCACAGGGATACACCTGATCCCAACCAAATTTCCACAGGGATACACCCGATCCCAACAATTTTCACTGGGATACACCTGATCGCAACCATTTCCACAGGGATACACCTGATCCCAACCATTTCCACAGGGATACACCTGGTCGCAACCATTTCCACAGGGATACACCTGATTCCAACCATTTCCACAGGGATACACCTGATCCCAACCATTTCCACAGGGATACACTCAATCACAACTATTTCCACATGGAAACACCTGATCCCAACCATTTCCACAGGGATACACCCGATCCCAACCATTTCCACAGGGATACACCCGATCCCAACCATTTCCACAGGGATACACCCGATCCCAACCATTTCCACAGGGATACACCTGATCCCAACCATTTCCACAGGGATACACCCGATCCCAACCATTTCCACAGGGATACACCTGATCACAACCATTTCCACAGGGATACACCCGATCCCAACCATTTCCACAAGGATACACCTGATCCCAATAATTTCCACAGGGATACACCCGATCACAACCATTTCCACAGGGATACACCCGATCCCAACCATTTCCACAGGGATACACCCGATCACAACCATTTCCACAGGGATACACCTGATCCCAACCATTTCCACAAGGATACACCTGATCCCAATAATTTCCACAGGGATACACCCGATCACAACCATTTCCACAGGGAGACACCCACAACCCATAGATCGACAGCGCCCTATTCAAATGCATGGCGGGGTACCGTAATTGTGACGGCACCCGACTATTGCCAAACTATGGGCAAAAAATGTCACTTTTACGCACGGTTGAATAAAGAGGATTAATTCAAACGGGAAATTGTAGATGAAAACGAATTGATATCCACTTTAAACCCATTAGAGCATTCAGTATACCTCACATACCATTGCACAGTAATATAACTTTCTCAAATAATGGAAGGATTGAATGAAAACTTTTGTGATTGAAATTTCATCTTGATTTTTACGCAAGGGAACTAGCGCGAGATTATGTGCGCAACTGGCCCCGTTTTAGAATCTTTGCGAGATTTTGAAATAAAATCAATTGTTTACGTGCGGTGCGCGCGCCTCGCGCACTGAGTGACGCGCACTTTGCCCATAACTTTTGGAGATGGCGTCCGTTTACAAAATTACGCACTCACGCCCTCTGCTGTCGGTCTATAGGTTATTTATGTCTTAATAAATGGATACACCTGATCCCAACCATTTCCACAGGGATACACCTGATCCCAACCATTTCCACAGGGATACACCTGATCCCAACCAAATTTCCACAGGGATACACCCGATCCCAACAATTTTCACTGGGATACACCTGATCGCAACCATTTCCACAGGGATACACCTGATCCCAACCATTTCCACAGGGATACACCTGGTCGCAACCATTTCCACAGGGATACACCTGATCCCAACCAAATTTCCACAGGGATACACCCGATCCCAACAATTTTCACTGGGATACACCTGATCGCAACCATTTCCACAGGGATACACCTGATCCCAACCATTTCCACAGGGATACACCTGGTCGCAACCATTTCCACAGGGATACACCTGATTCCAACCATTTCCACAGGGATACACCTGATCCCAACCATTTCCACAGGGATACACTCAATCACAACTATTTCCACATGGAAACACCTGATCCCAACCATTTCCACAGGGATACACCCGATCCCAACCACCCCCACAGGGATACACCCGATCCCAACCATTTTCACAGGGATACACCCGATCCCAACCATTTCCACAGGGATACACCCGATCCCAACCATTTTCACAGGGATACACCCGATCCCAACCATTTCCACAGGGATACACCCAATCCCAACCATTTTCACAGGGATACACCCGATCCCAACCATTTCCACAGGGATACACCCGATCCCAACCATTTTCACAGGGATACACCCGATCCCAACCATTTCCACAGGGATACACCCGATCCCAACCATTTCCACAGGGATACACCCGATCCCAACCATTTCCACAGGGATACACCCGATCCCAACCATTTTCACAGGGATACACCCGATCCCAACCATTTCCACAGGGATACACCCGATCCCAACCATTTTCACAGGGATACACCCGATCCCAACCATTTCCACAGGGATACACCCGATCCCAACCATTTCCACAGGGATACACCCGATCCCAACCATTTTCACAGGGATACACCCGATCCCAACCATTTCCACAGGGATACACCCGATCCCAACCATTTTCACAGGGATACACCCGATCCCAACCATTTCCACAGGGATACACCCGATCCCAACCATTTCCACAGGGATACACCCGATCACAACCATTTCCACAGGGATACACCCGATCCCAACCATTTCCACAGGGATACACCCGATCCCAACCATTTCCACAGGGATACACCCGATCCCAACCATTTCCACAGGGATACACCCGATCCCAACCATTTCCCAGGGATACACCCGATCCCAACCATTTCCACAGGGATACACCCGATCCCAACCATTTCCACATGGAAACACCCGATCCCAACCATTTCCACAGGGATACACCTGATCCCAACCATTTCCACAGGGATACACCCGATCCCAACCATTTCCACAGGGATACACCCGATCCCAACCATTTCCCAGGGATACACCCGATCCCAACCATTTCCACAGGGATACACCCGATCCCAACCATTTCCACAGGGATACACCCGATCCCAACCATTTCCACAGGGATACACCTGATCCCAACCATTTCCACAGGGATACACCCGATCCCAACCATTTCCACAGGGATACACCTGATCACAACCATT